>PVLC010008381.1:0-58647 GCA_004027655.1 Graphiurus murinus | reverse complement strand
CGGTACTGGGGATTGAACTCAGGGGCATTCTACCTCCGAGCTACACCCCCAGCCCTATTTTTTATTCTTTATTTTGAAACCGAGTCTCACTAAGTTGTGGAGTGCCTCACTAGGTAGCTGAGGCTGGCCTCGAACCCGGATCCTCCGGTCTCAGCCTCCCGAATGCTGGGATTACAAGCGTGCGCCACCACGCCCGGCTACACCAGATTTTTAAATAAAAATTTTTATTGTGTATTTACCTGGATATGTAGGGGGTAGATAATTGTAGATATTATTAGTTTTTTTTTAATGTTCATTGGTGGATTTAACTGAAATGGTTAAAAGTAATGATAGAATTCAGATAAGATAACGGATTTGCCACATTTTCTCCAGAGTAAAATGTTAGAGGAAACACACACAAATTGAGAATCATTTTGAAAGTGTCTATATTAGGTAGATATAATTGTTAAATAACAGAACAGTCCACATAAACCTAAATTGTCTTTTAAGTTTCAGCATCTATGTCTTCTTTGATTATCACATATTTAAATTATTTATCTAAAGTAACATTAAAAAAAGATCAGAACCTAATGTGGGAATAAAATAGTGGATTGAATGGAGGAGAAATATTTAAAAAATTGACCTTGAAAGAAACTCATTTATTTTCTTAAAACTATTTTTATTATTTAAAAGATAAATTAGAAGCCAGGTGTTGTGGCACACACTTATAATCCCAGCATTTGGGAGGCTGAGACTGGAGGATTCGGGTTCACCGACAGCCTCAGCTACCTAGTGAGGCACTCCGCAACTTAGTGAGACTCTGTTTCACAAAAAAATAAATAAATAAAGAATAAAAAATAGGGCTCCGAGGTAGAATGCCCCTGAGTTCAATCCCCAGTACTACAAAAAATAAAAAAATAAACAAAAAAGATAAATTGGAGAATGAAAATTTTACAGCTTTTTTCTAAGTTATTGACTGAACTGGTACAGTGTCACACATCATAAAAGATGATTTTCCAAAGCAAAATACACAGTTTACATCTATCTAATAGCAATACCCGACACAGAATCATGTCATTTAGGAAGAGGTATTATCTTGTTAAATAAAAATATTTTATATTCTCTTTTTAAACAAAGTTTCATTATTAATGCACATGACAATGACAGTATATTTTCCCAGGAATTTGGAGTAGATTTCCTGTATCCATTAATTTCCATTAGGGCCCATTCATTTCTACCCACTGTCAGCTAGCCTACTCATGCAGCAGTTGCCTTATATTTTCTGTTAGCTGATATTTAGCAAATCCTACTCTCCATCTGACAAGCACTAAATTTTTTGCAACCACATTAAAATAGAGTTTCTAATTGGGAAGATGTAGCATAAGTAACATAGATTGTCTTTCCAATATAATGCCCATTACAGCATCTAACATTGGGAAGAATGTTGATGATTGTACCTTTTTCCAGAGAAGGAGTAACCTTTTCCTCATCATGCATAATAAATGCCCAGGGGAAACAAAATAATAAGGTCCTCCATTATTGCCAAGGGGAAACCAAAGTAACAGGCTAGACCTATAGGCTACAGGAATGCTATTAATTGTAGATATTATTAGTGTTTTTTTTTAAATGTTCATTGGGATTGGGGGAAAGCTTAAGTGGCACCCTGTAGAGGGTTTAATTGGCTTATGAGCAGCCCTGCTAAGAATTTCCAGCACCTGATATTTCACAACAGCTAAAGATCACACATATATGTCACTTGTTTTCCATATGAATGAGATGCATATATTGTCCATATATATATATATATATATATACATATGCATATATATATATATATGGATGATATGTTATGCATCTATACGTACATACACATGCGTACCTGTGTATGTAATCAATTGTATTGTATTAAGAATTCTTATAATGTTTTATGGGAATAGAATAGCTACAAGTATCATATATTTCTTCTCTCCATTAACTGATTTCATAATAAATCTGTTGTTTAATGAGAAGTACATCTAACAAATGTATATTCAGCATTTAAAATTTAAGCTAGAAATTATGTGCTTATTATTATTTTGTTATCTTTAAATTCAGTTACATGGGTTCAATGAAAGCTCCATAATATGTGGCATATTTTCATTGTTCACTTCCTTGAGTTAGAAAGAATATTGAGCTCTCATGTAAGTATTGACGGAAATTGTTCTCTTAAGTGACTTTAATGGAAGTTGGAATCAGACCAGATTTAATGCTTGATTATATAACAACGTTCTTATGTGGGAATACACTTCAAGGTAAAAATCCACCTGAAATTAAGAATTTCTGAATACATTCCACATGATAATCTCTAAAGAAATTTGGATCTAAATGAAAATCTGTCAGTCAAATCCATGTAAAATGAATGATATAAAAATTTCCAAAGAAATTTATGATTTCTTCTTCCTCCCCTCCACCCTGTGCTGGGGATGAAACACAGGACATGCCATAGGCAAGAGATCTACAGCCGAGCTATATCCCCAACCCTACATGTTTTCTTTTATAAAATGTAAAATGCTTTTGGAGATAAAGTGAGAATCACAATTATTTTCAGTATTTCAATATTTGTAAACTGGGTTTTCATAAAATATATCAAATTCCCAGAAAAGGAAAATATTTTTTAATTAAAAAACCAGACTGTTTTTTTTTTTCTTTTAGTGTGTGTGTGTGTGTGTGTGTGTGTGTGTGTGTGTGTGTGTGTGTGTGTTACTACAGATTCAGGGGCAGTCTACCTCTGAGCTACATCCTCAGCCCTTTTTAATTTTTTTTGTTATTTTGAAATAGGGTCTTGCTAGGTTGCTGAGAGTCTCCTTATGTTACTGAAGCTGTCCTCAAACCTACAGTCCTCTCTCAGCCTCATAGGTACTGGGATTACAAGTGTGTGCCACCATATCAGCTCAGACTAATTTTTGTATTTTCCATCTTCAAGGAGAAAAAAGAGACAGAGCATAGATATTGAATGCTACAGGAGACTAACAAAAGAATGAGGGAACTATACTATAGATTTAGGCGTCACCTGACACGTAAGGGTTCATTTTGCTAATGGTCACAATTTTCCTATTGCTTAGAGTATAATACCATTTTATTCTTACTCTAAACATGGAGCTTATTATAGCAGAATATTTGAAATCATTAATAACAGAGACATTTTTCCTTTGCATGGTTAATAAATTCTCTGGATGATTTGAAATATATCAATAGTTCAGATGACAAGAATTTTGTAATAATATCTTGACTAAATACCCTAACTAAATCTTAATACCTTCATTCTCCATTCTTCTGCATAATTGGCAAAAAGAGAAATGTTGATTGACATATTGCTCCAGTATAAATCAAGAAAAGGGAAATGACATATACTTTGTCTAGTTTTATTTGTGCTCAAATTAAACTGAAATGATGCCTGGTGCAGGAATATCATAATTCATTAAATGAATATTTATTTAGTCATCTATTTGCAAAGCATTGTCTTTGGTGAATAGAAAGATGTCCTTGCTTTCTAAGGTATTCAATAAATAGATGAAAGTTATTTATTCAAATAAACTTTCCTTGGGAAAGTCTTCATTAGTTGATTAGAGGTTCTGTTTAAAGTTGAGGCCCCATTAGTCTCTCTGCCACTTTCTATATTTGGGAGAAAAAAAAAATCACCATATCTTCCTTTCTTCAACATGAGTATGAATGTGCCTTCCCAGGTCAGGCAGAGTGCAATGTCTCCATTATCAATGATTATTGAAGAATTTCCTATGTCACTTGTGTATATGTATATAGTCCCAATCTATATACTTGTATAATAAATTCATCAGTTAGGGAAAATTCTTTATCAGGCTGTTAGAGAAAAATTAGTGTGGAGGAGGAGTATTTTTCCATAAACAACATGCATTAGAGAAAGTATAATATATGTATTTTCCCATTTGACTACTGTAATTCATGGCAGGGGAAGGAGAGAAAGCGATAGAGGGATAGAGATAGAAGAAGGATAAATTAAAGAATGAGGAGGACGGGGAAGGATGTTATTCCAATTCAAATAGGTCAAATCTGAACCAGTGTTTTCTTTAACTTCAGAACAATCTTCATGGGCCAAAGCATTTCACTATATGTTGTGGTGAAGTAGAAATTGACGGATTAATGAGGCAATTCCTAGTCATGGTAAAGAACAAAAGAAGAAATTCTGCAATTGCAACATAGTATTAATTTAGTATATAATTAAGACCTCATTTTTATGTAGTACTAATAATAGGAGTATAGAATTCTTTTACTTGGGAAAAATATGTTATAAAACAACTACTTATATACTTATATCAGGCATTTTAGAGAGGTATCCATAATTGCAGATGATTGGACTAAACCATGTATGTACAATTGTGATCATCTTGGCCATGTTTTCCCCCTATCTCATGCCTTTTGTATGGCCAAGTGTATAGAAACATTCAATTCTTTCTGGATGACTGATAATAGATGAAATCTTAGGAAGCCTTCGCCTTGATTTGAAAACTTGAAATCATTTACGGACAAAAGCCTAATGAAGTAACCAGCAAACTTGATTTCTTGATGGGCCATAAATTGTTTGTACAATCAACATTCATGAAAACTCAGAAAATGAAAGACAACATATAAAGAGCAGGAATATAATTTCTGAGGCATAACTAATGGTTCAGTCTCTATCAACACAAGAACGCAGACATAGACAATTAGCTCTAGTAAAAGTTATAACCAAACAAATCTCAGGACCTATGCTCAGCATAGTTATAGTGGGAGGTAAAAGAAAGCAAGCACTGAATTTTCTTGGCAACCAAAAAACTTATAGAACTGATCAACAAATTTAGCAAAGTATCTGGATACAAAATCAATCTTAAGAAATCAGAAGCTTTCCTGTATGCCAACCATAAATCCACTGAAAAAGAAATCCAGAAAACAACTCCACTCACAATAGCACCCTGAAAAATAAAATACTTAGGAATAAACCTAACCAAGAAGGTAAAAGACCTCTATAAGGAAAACTATAAAAGGTTGAAAAAAGAAATTGACAAAGACCTTAGAAGATGGAAAGATCTTCCATACTCTTGGATAGGCAGAATAAATATCATCAAAATGGCCATCCTTCCAAAAGTGATCTACAGATTCAATGCAATACCCATGAAATTACCAAGGTCACTCCTCAGAGACATAGAAAAAACCAGTCCTTAAATTCATTTGGAACAATTAAAAGCTCAGAATAGCCAAAGTAGTTCTTAGCAACAAGAACCATGCAGGAGGTATCACAATACCTGACTTCAATAAGTGATTGCAGAGCTGGATATGTTTATTCTGACTTAAACATTACACAATGTATATATGTGATAAAACATCCCATATTACCCCATGAATATGTACAACTTTATGTTTTGTGTGCCAGTTAAAAATCTGCTTAACACTAAAATAAATAAATACATAATCTGCTATTAAAAACAAAAAAGAAGGTATGAGATGTGGAAGCAGGTTTCAATTTCCGTGGTGTATGTACTACAAGATAGTCACTCAGTGAACTGTTCTCATGTTTTAAAGCTCTTGAATGAAGCTCATCTAGCAACTATTAAAAAAGAAACAGGGACCTCAGGGAGACTCTGGAAGATAATCTGAATTTTAATTAGAAAGTAGAAATGAAAAACAGTGACAGAGGGAATTACAAACTGAAGGGAGATGGGCCTTTTGTTACTCTTAACTACAGAAAGCATCTCAATTGTGGAACAGAGCAAAGGTTAGGATACATGTATGTACCACTTGTTTTTATGAAAGTATGAGATATCATCATCTAAATGGAAGACAAAAATATTCTGTTAACATGGGAAATATTCAACAACAGTTTCAGAATCACTTCATATGTGAAAAGGGTATTTTAAGGAAAAATACCAACTTGTTCTGCAAATGCTCTGGATTTCTTACATGCTCTCCCTAATATGCAGAAGCTAGGGAGAAAGTGGAACATAAGAGGAACTCTAGACAAAGAAGAAGAAACCTTAGATGAGCAAAGAAGGTGTCTTAACTGGAGGTGATGGGGGGGCACCCTAATGCACATGATGTACTTTCACAAACATCAAAGTCAATCACTAAACTGAACTTGAGAAGGAAGGGGAATTGGAGAAGGGTTAAAGGAGAAATATGTGCATGTATGCCTTTGCCAGCTTGTACCTAATAAAGATGTATGATTACAATGCCCCCCCCCAAAAAGTAGAGCTCGATTCAAGTGGATCATCTTTACTGTTTTTTATGCATTTATCTTTCCATATTTAAGTAGTTTATATACCACTGTGTATAAAAAAGTTTGTTTTGTTCTAGCATCTGTCTTATTGAAACTGATAAGCCATATGATTAAATGAACAGCTATATTCTTAGTCAATATTGAAAGATTATTCAAAACAAATGGTGAATCCATCTAACTGTTGTTTTCTTTTAGTGGTTCCAGTGTTTATTCCTTAAAGTGCAGTCTAAGAACCAGAAGCATCAGCATCACCTGAGAACTTGTTAGAAATGCAGAATCTTAGGCCCACCCATACCAAGTGAAAAAGAATTTACATTTTCAGATGATAGACCAGTGATTTGTATACACAGTAGCATGTACTATATACTCAAGCCACTTCACAGAACTGTTGAAAGAAACAAATATCATTATGGGTAAATGGACATACCATTTTGAAAGGTCTCCATATCAAGGTATCTATAAATAGTAGTCAAAAGATGCTTGCTCATTTTTACTAAATATATTACTATCATTTACAAAAATATACCAAGTAAAAATTACCTGAACATGATAACAGTGGGACCAATTTATGAATTAAAAGAGATATTTTTAAAATTGTATTATTGTTACATCATATTTTGACTTCTATGATATAATTTAATTTGTGGGAGCCAATGTGGGATGGTATTTTTTAAGTATATAGTTGTGGATTTGATTTATGTTTGATTTGTTCTTATTGTATTGATTAAACATTTACATGTTGTCTGATAATATACTGGGACTTATATTTGCAAGATATATATGGCTTTTATTCTTAGATATGTTTAAGCATAAATTATTGACTTTTTAAAAAGTGATCTTTACAAAGTTATTTACAAATATGCTTTTTGATCATTTCCAAAGATGTTTGGTTATATATGTAAATGCATCATAGTATTAGAAAAGTAGTGGTTGTATACAGTAAGAACTAACTTATTCTCAGAAGTTCCTGAATTTACGAACTGTTCTTGGATTATAGGGATAGAGAGGTTGGGAATGTAGCTAACATATGCAGCATTTTGTCCAGCATCCATGAAGCCTTGGGTGAATCTCTAGTACTTACAGGGATTGGAAACAAATGAGAAGGAAATCTGCCTTATGATTCAGTGTGAAGTATTTTAGAAATAAGTTTCCACATTTTTTTTTCCGGTACTGGGGATTGAATTCAGGACCTTGTGCATACTAGGCAAGTGATATATGTATCACGGAGCTACAGCCCCAGCCCAGCAATTCTTAATGATTACAGACATGATACTTTATTTTAATAGTAATATTTATTTATTTATACTTTTATTGATACATTACAGTCTCACATCATAATGTAAATCACAGTGGTGCTGACATACATGCGCACAGTGACTTTAGTATTCATTGCTTTTTTCTGTTTATCTTTCAATTTAAACAAAAAAAAATATTTTTCTAATTGCATAAACTGTGGCAAATAACATTTAATCCAAATTTTCAAACTATAATGTGAGACCATAGCAATATAGTTGTCACACTATAAACTCCATTTGGTTTAGCTCATTCATTTGAGCCACTATATGAGTTGTAAATATTTGGAATGTTCCTGCTTTTAGGAAGCATCTCTTCAGACCAAGCTAATGTGCATCACATTAGGGCAGGGTTCTTAATTCCTTAGAATGCATGCAACATCAAGATTTTCAGGCTAGAAATAATGCATAATCCAATGACAAAAGTGTTAAAAGCAGAACAAGGTTAGTTGGATTTTTGAGACTACCTAAGTGGCATATTACATGTATGATTATGAAATTGAAAGTCACCTGTCAATTTGCAACTAAAGAGCTTTAGCTCTCATTTTATAAGCACCTGATGTAAGAAACAAAAGCTCTTGCATGAATCTCTATTGGAAAATAAATAGTACAGTATACTTTCATAGACATTGTCTCAAATATATACTGGGTAGAAGAACCCTTGTAATCTCTTTAATATGGGTTCAGATGCAAAGCATAAATGTCTTGAAGACTGTTCAGGCACAGAGTTTCTCAAGTTCAGGCCTGTGAAGCTAAAGGTTAATCCAGAGGGAAAGCACAGTCTAGAATTCGGAGTTGTCTGGTCTTCCCATTTCAGATTAGAATTTTTTTCTCTTGCTGCATGATTTCACTAGCCTTTTTCTTTTTGTAATTATTCTTTTTAAAAGCTCAGTTATTTTTATTAAACAAAGTCTGTAATACATTTCTATTACTTTATTCTACTTTAGAAAAAATGACTACTTTAGAAAAAGAATGATAGGAAAGGAAGGGGGAAGAAAGAAAAGAAAGAAGGAAGGAAGAAAGGAGTTAGGGAGGGAGGGAAGGAAAAGAAAGGAAGAAAGCTGGGAAAAAGAATTAAGTTCATTGAATAGCTTCCATCTCCATCTGATATTCAGAATTAGTTCTTTATGGATGCAGATCTGATGTACATTTTCTTACTAATTTTTATGGAAACATTTCTCGTGTATATCATTTATTTTCCTGTCTCTTAGCTAGGGGGAATCAAAAACATTTGTTTCAACTTGTACATGGGTGTCCAGTGGCAGGGAGCACACTGGATTGTCCTTTCCATTTAGAATATCTCCAACCACTGTCTCCTACCCCTTAAATATCAAAATGCCCTCTCTCCATCCTTGTGGAATCCATATATATGCATATTGTATACAATATGACAAGATTTGTGCCTCTGAGGTGGCATTATTATCCATACCTCTGAAAATTATTGTTATCAATAAATTAGGACCTAAGCAGAACATATTACTCTCCTGTCTTCATTTAAGGTACAAATTTCCTCTCATAATTAAACTCACTCTCATTGTCACTGGTTGTATTCATTAAAGTCCTTACATTCCAACCATTTTTTTTAATCTTTTTATTTTTATTTTTATTCATATATTGTAAGCATACATCTTTGTTAGGTGCAAATTGATAATGATACATGTGCTCACAATTCTCATTTGACCCCTTCCCCAATTCCCACCCAGCTCCCTCGCCCTCCCTCCCTCTCAAGTTCAGTTTAGTGAGTGACCTTGATATACATTAGTGTCCCCCCTGCCCCCGTCCAACCCCTTCAGTTAAATCAACTTCTTTGCTTTCGAGGGTCTCTCCTTTTCCATCCGGAGACCCTCTTATGCCCCATCTTCTCCCTAGCATCCACAAATTAGGGAGAACATATGCTTTTTTACTCTTTGTGACTGGGTAATCTCACTTAACATAATGTTTTCCAGTTGCCTCCAAGGATCTAAATAGACACTTCACAAAAGAAGAAATACAAATGGCCAATAAATGTGTGAGGAAATGTTCCACATCATTAGCAATCAGAGAGATGCAAATCAAAACTACCTTGAGATTTCACCTAACTCCAGTCAGAATGGCAATCATAAAAAACACAAACAACAACAACTGCTGGCGAGGATGTGGAGAAGTGGGAACTCTAATACACTGTTGGTGGGATTACAAACTAGTGCAACCACTCTGGAAAACAGTATGGAGGGTCCTCAAACGAAAGGGAATGAATCTACCATATGATCCAGCAATACCACTGCTGGGTATCTACCCAAAAGAATGGAAACCAAACTATCAGACCGACATGTGTGCATCTATGTTTATAGCTGCACAATTCACAATAGCCAAACTATGGAACCAGCCAAGATGTCCATCGACAGATGAATGGATTACAAAACTATGGGATATGTACACAATGGAATTTTACTCAGCCATTCCAACCATTTTTATCCAATTCTTTTTAAGACATACTCAAGGCACATCTACCAGGAAATATCCTGAGATTTGAACCCATTATTTCTCAAGCTCTTGAGCAAACAACTGTCATTGAGGGATTTAATACGATCTAATAATTAAACTCCATTGTATTATTGCTGACATATATGAACCTCATTTTCTGTATTTAAATTTTTTATTTGATGCAATGCAATTATTGATAATGATATTCAAAGTGATACAAACATACATGCACACACTGCTTTCTGTATTTCCCCCTGTATACTTGGTCCCTCTTCCCCTTCCTCCTTCTTCATACGTGTTAGTGAGATTGGTAGTAAAACCTTGTTGAGCTATAACCCTATTTGAATTATTACCTTCCTCATTCTTTGTTTTTCCCCTTCTGACCTCTCTCCTCCAATCCACTTCCATTATTTTACTATTTTCTCTCCTCATTTGACTGAAATCCTGTTTGCTTACTATTTTTCTTCTAGATAGGGATCTTATATTTTTGCCTGAGGTCCAAACTAAGACCTTGATTAAATTTCAGGTCTCTACCATGTATCTTTGAAAGAAATGTTTTCTTGTGTTTCTAAACAGCAATTACATAATTTCATTAACCCACTTATTCATAGAACAGAAATCTCAAGTTATTTAATCTCTCTCTTCTATAAAATGGAAATAATTAGATTTCATGTTTATCTGCAGCTATTAAACAAAATACATGTATGTAAAGTTTTTAACAGATTTTAGCATATAATCAGCAGACATTTGATAACAGTGCTTTTTGTTCCCAAAATGTATTTACCTTTCAGCTTTGAATTGGGGGTGCTTGAGGGGTGGAGTATTACTGGCATTTTGTGGCTGCATGCCAGTGATGCTAGTTAATATTCTAAGACATATAGAACAGTCCCTACAAGAAATAATTTTCCAGTCCAAAATGTCACATATATACACACATAAGGTCTTCAATTAGTTGTTGATATTTGGTTTTCAGCATTCTTTCTTTTACTCTTTAAGAAGAAAACTCATGTCAATTCAGATTCACTGTTAGTGCATTTCTCCAATGAAAACCAGCCTGAACTGTCACATGAATATTCAGAGAAATGGATGAGAATAAGGTATACAATTTGACCAGCTTATAAAGTTTCATCTTTCAATTTTTGTGTTGCTATCTCAAAACCCATTCATTTACACATTTTCTATTTCAAATAACTTTTCTGTTTGACACATTTATGAAGCTAATATCTTGACACATATTTAGATTTGTAGACTCCAAAAGAGAAAAATATTATATAGCTACTTTCTCTCACCACTTTGAGAAAAATAAATTTCTAAGATGTGAAAAAAATATTGGGGGTTTTTATATGTTGACCTAAACATTAGGCTATGAGATGCTTCCAGTATTGTTATTCTATTTAGCATGTGACTAACTAGTACTTGTATGCATATCTTTGTTTTAATGAATCTTCTCTGCCTTCATATTTTCAATCATTATTTTATTTGTTTTAATATCCTTTTATTGGTGCATTGTAGTCACACATCATAATGAAGTTTAGAGTGATAAGGACATACATGCACACAGTACTTGGTGAGCTTCCCCCAGGTCCCACACCATGCCCTCCCCTTTCCCATACATGATATTGAGATTGGCATTGATAATTTTAAATCTGTCCGCAGTGTCAGCTGAAGTATTTTCTTCATCAAGTCTTCCTTCCCTCCCACTACCACATCCCTCCTTTGGACCCCTTCCATCACTGTACTGGAGTTTTTCCTCCTTTATCCAGAATCCTTATATCCCAATTTCTCCCTAGCTTCCACATATGAGAGAAAACATATGACCTTTCACTTTCTGTGACTGGCTAATCTCACTTAGCAAAATAGTCTCTACTTCCATCCACTTCCCTGAAAATGATATAATTTTGTTCTTTCTGTCTGATTGGAATTCCACTGTGCATATATTCCATAATTGCATAATCCATTTATCTGTTGATAGACACCTAGGCTCGTTCCTTTAATTTAGTTATTGTGGATTGTGCTATATACACCTATAATCCCAGTATTAGGGAGGTTGATACAAGAGGACTGCAGGTTTAAGACGTGCCCCAGCAAGTTTGCCTGCATATTTATGTAAGTTAGCAAGATACCTAGAGAATGGAGCAACTCCTTCTGAATTATAGTTTTCTTCAAGATACCACTTGTACATACATACTTGAAGGAGTAAGAGGTGAAAAATACATGAATAATATCAAGCAAAAGCCACCATATGTGACTGTGAAGCCACTCACCTGTGGGGATACCTGACTTGTGAAATGCAAGGTTAGTAGACATTAGTTCCTGGCAAGTGCTAGCTGTGCGAGCCAGAGCTCCTCAGGGAAGTTTCATTTGGAGCTCCCATTTTTTCCAAGATGTCACAAGATTCTTTCCTTGCAGAAACATTGAGTAACTCTTAGGACAATGAAGGCCTAAATAGGAAGGAAACTATACCATGTATCCTGCTCAGAATCCTGTTACCAGGAGAAAGCATTGCAGGACATCTGGATTTCACCAGGGCAAAGAGACAGTAAGAATGATTGAAATATTCTGGAGACAAAGCAAGATTATCAACTCAGAACCATGATTTTCTCTGTCCCTAATATTCTTCATTTTGATTCTTATGAACTGTATTAATAATGATTTTTAAAGGGCATATTTACTATGAGTATGTATTAAATTGTTCAGTCTAGTCTATTTCTTGATGCCATTTTCTGCTTCTTGGAAACATAAGAATTGATATGAAAGGTGTGACTAAATTAGACACATTTGATTGCAAACATATTTTCATTCTCTTTGTTTAATTAAATCTTTCCTTCAATTCTATCGTGTGCTTGAATATAGCGATTTTTCCCCTTTTTATTTTGAGCCTCAAAAGTTATTTTGGAACTGGGAATATGTACTAAAATTTATTTATTTATTTATTTATGTGGTGGATAAGAGTGGTAATAGTCAAGTGTTTTCATTTTCTTCTCAATCAACTCCTGCTAGCACAGTAATGAACACAACCCTGCTTATTATATGTTCCAGACTAATTAATTTTATTTACTCTCTTGAGTATACAGAAAATATCTAGTATTTTTTTCTTTTTCTGCTCAATTGTAGTAAGTTTTCTTGGTGTTTCCCAGCAGTAGATATAAAATAGGAAGACACGCCATGCTGAATTCATGGAAGAAACTGTCAGTGTTCTCAGAACTCTCCAGGGGAAATTGTGTCTTTTTCATGATTCCTCTTTTAAATGACTGGTTCTTATAAAAAAATAAAGCTCCAAATCATCAATAATACAGCTTGGTATCTTGACTATGTAGGACAGACAAAGAAGTAATTGGGCTCAATTAGTGACTGCCTGAAAGAGACAGTTGTCTAATGTGTGGCTGCTCTGAGGTTCGGAAAGAAAGCTGTTAATTCTAGTAATTACCTGAGAAGCCTACTCTGAAATAAATAAGGCAGTGTGTATCAGGTGTCCCCATGATCCTCAGAATTCTTGATGCTAATGAGGTATAAAGCAATGAAATGGGTCCCAGTAAGTCCAGAGCCACCAGTGAACCCCAAAGGAGTAAACATATCTGGCAAATATTAAACACCCCATTAATATTTGTAATTTTGATTCTCATCATTTTATTTCCTGATGCAATTAAAGTAGTACAGAATTATCACATATTTATTAGGTTAAAGAATTTAAGAAATTTTACATTTTTAAATCACAGTTGCATTCCTTGAATAATTTGGTCAAAGTGGGTTTTTTGTCGCTTAATTTGTTATCCTCCTATTTTACTTATATAGGATATTTTTAAATTAGCAATAATCAATGCACATAAGTATTCAGAAATGATATTTGATATGCTGTTAGGAAATTTTTGATCTCTTTAAATTTTCTGTGGGAGAGTTTGCTTATTCATTCATAATATATAATAGTCATAGGATGACAAGAAAGTTATAAATATTAAAAAGTTAAGAATATGAATTAAGAAAAAGGAAGTGGAAAATTCATCTCAGGATGTTTTTTAAAGTACACTTAGAGAAAAGTGGCTTTTATATTTCCACTAAAGAAGATGATGTGGTAGCTCCACCACATGAGTCATAAGCACGTCCTGAGAAGTGTTTTGAAATATTAATGTGTTTTAAAATAAAATAATTTGTCAGAATTACATGGAAATAATTT
This sequence comes from Graphiurus murinus, assembly GCA_004027655.1. NCBI lineage: Eukaryota > Metazoa > Chordata > Mammalia > Rodentia > Gliridae > Graphiurus > Graphiurus murinus. The sequence continues at coordinate 44,477 of PVLC010008381.1, read as the reverse complement.
TTAAACATATTTTGAGATAAGTGAATGTTTTATAAATCAAAAAGGAATATAGCAAGAATCATGTTATCTGTCTGAATAAATGAAATCAATACATTGTAGATTGCACAAGTTTGTCAGATTGATAGAGTGATAAAAACACAAGTTTGTATCCTTTTCGCTAATATGAGAAAAATATCTTAGAAAATATGCTGTTAAGTAGATATTGTACATATATATTTCACTAGAAATGGGATAGAGCCATCATAGATTTTTTATCAGTGATTCTATTTGGATATGTACTTTCTCCTAACCATTTGATGGAAGATTTTTCTATTGCTCTACAAGGGAATATTATTATATTGGATTTGTATTGATAGGTTCTAATGTTTCAGAGCATTAAAATAGACTCTACAACATATTCTAAATACTGTAATAAAAAGTTTATTCTGCCTCATGTCTGTGTATCATGAATGAGTATATTATCTTTTTTAGATAAAAGTAACTTGGTTCTTCATCCCTGTGAATGGACCAAGAGTGTTGATGATATTAAAATGAGTAATTGTAATAGGAGCCAGGCCTGGTGGTGCACACTTGTAATCCAGTACTTAGGTTTGAGAACAACCTCAGCAAATATTGAGACTCTCATTAACCTAGCAAAATATAAAAAAAAAATTATAATAAAATAAAATAGGGTTGAGGGTGTAGCTCAGAGGTAGAATGCCCGGGGTTCAATCCCCAGTGCCACGTGCCACAAAAAAAGAAAGGAGGTAGGAAGGGAGGGAGAGAGGAGGAGACAAGAGGGAGAGAGAGGGGGAGGGAGGGGGGAGGGAGAGAGGAAGAGGGAGAGGGAGAAGAAGAGGGAGAGGGAGAGGGAGAGGGAGAGAGAGAGAAGAGAAGAGAGAATAACATTTATGTATTCAAGTTAAAATTGTTGGCAAGTATTTTTGATTTAATTTTTCATTTATTCATTCATTAAAAAGTTATTGAATGTCTAGTGTATGTTAGGGACTGTGCTAAACTACTAGATGTTAAAAAAAGAATGTCTTGATTATTTTCTCCAGATGTAAATTGGTTTGGGTTCATTTATGTATTTAGCTCTATGAGTCAGTATTTGGGTCTTTAATTTCTGATATCCAAACACGTTTAGATGAAAATGTTTGTCTTTGAAGTAGAAGAAAGTTCTAGTTGCAAATGAAAGAAACATTGAGAAATTAAAGACACATTGCAAGTCATATAATCACTGCTAGTAAAGGTTTGCCAGGAGACTGGGACTGCCTTTTTTCCTTAAATAGTATGTGAAAAAGCAAAAAGTAGGAAGCCACATGTATAGGAATGTGATGAACTATGCAGTCGTTTTTCAATCTTCTTCCTTGCTGGGTGGTTTAAGCAATATTCAGCAAAAATGAGAATTATTTGGATTTTAGTGGACTTCAGTGCCTTTAGCACAAAATTATTTATAAGTTTGTGACTTGATAGTATCAGCAGTGGATACACTTCTCATTTCTCAAAGTTAAAATCAAATATTTGATGTTTTAAATATATTTTATATCTCCTTTTTAAAAGTATAGTGATTGAGGTTAGTATATTTGCACACTGCTTAAATCATTTTATTAATTTGGTTGGTTTCCATATAATTGTTTATAAATAGGAATTCCAATAAAGTGACACAAAAATGGAATATATTTTAGCAGATAAATAAGCATTTCTGCTCTTACACATATTGTTAAATATGAGTTTAGTGAGGCTGTTTTCCCATACCTAGGGTGAAGGAATGTAATAGTCCAAAATAGTTGATATGACAGCTTTCCCCAGCGTAGGTTCTGGGGAACTATGCTAGGAGGCCCTACCCACACAATAAAGAAAATCTATAGAAGTAGATTGGAGAACACAGAGCTGGACAAAGGTATAAAACTTATTTCAGGTCATCTTGGTATCTTTAATTTGTAATTATCCACCGCGTGGCAACGAGAAAGGGGTGTAAGTATTCCAAACTTATTTGTCAAGAACTTCTTGATAAATCTTTAGTACTAATGCCCACAATGTAAACTCATACTTATAGTGTCCTATGCAGCATTTCCAAACTTATGATCAAGGACTTCTTGACAAACATCTCTCACGACTATGTATCTTGGATCTGACTTTGGGAAGTCCTGTGTTAAGATGACAACCGTATAGACTTCTACATTTATATGGTCTTTCCAGGTCCTAAAAATGCTCCATTAACTCTGAATAAGTTTTATGTAGTTTTTATCCTCTGAGGTTATCCCAAAGTAGATTTCTAGGAGTTTAAAAGCATACAGATGAAAAAAAGCAACAATTAATAATAATCATCATCATCATTACTATAACAAAAATAATACTTCACAAATTCATATATATATTCTTTTTTTAATTCTTTCAAATCTTTGAGTCACTTGATTCTTAAACAAATTCATGTGGAAAATTCCATCTGTCATGGTTATTCTAATTAATGTATGAGGAAGTTATTCTATTTAATGTATGAGTAACCTTAAAAATATTCATAAACATGCCAAGCATTCACATCAACTTTATATTCCATTATCCTTACCTGATCTATTAATATTTATTTTTCTAAGATAATATTGTACATTGTACTACTTAAAAATAAGGACCATGTCAGGAGTCAAGAAACTATGGTTTAAGGTTAGGCAAACTGTTGCCTATAGGCCAAATCTGGCTAACTACCTATAACTTTTTAAATAAAAATTTTTTGGAACACGACCATACACATTTGTTTATGTATTGTTTGTGATTGTATTCATATTATGATGACAGAGTTGAATAGGCTCAGCAGAGACTGTGTAGCCTGCAAACCTTAAAATATTTACTATCTGATCTTTGTAGAAAAGTTTCCAACCCCTCATCTAGATCATGATCTGATCTAAAAACTGTGTATTGATGTTAGAATGTTGTTTACATTGGACACTGTGTATAATATATAAGAGAAAACACTGAGGTAATTCCCCCCAAAGAAGCCTGCATTTCTACTCTTGAGTGTAAATGACACTCATCTGTTAATTTATACACATCCCTATGCATTAATTATAGGCTTTAGTACACCATAGTACTAGCTGAACCTATTTCCTTCAAGCACAGGGTTATCTAATTATTGCTGCTAAAGGCTTTAATCAAGTCCTTCTTATAGAAAACAAACAAATGATTAGCCTTTACAGCATAGGCATAAACAGGAATTTGACTCATGAATTTCCTAATTATATACTACATCATTTTGGAAATCAGTTGGCATTCAAATTCTTGCTCTTACTCACTATACAATTTACTTTTGCTAGATAGAAGTACTGGGTAGGATATGAAAATTGTTAAATATGTTAAGATTAAAATTCAGTTTTATTTAAGTACTTTTTTCCCAATTTGCTGATAGAAAATGAGTTAATATAAGTATGGAAATAATTTGATGACTGTTATACATAATTGGTATGATTCTTACTAATTTGCAATGATACTATGGAGTAGGTTTCATTCTCTCTAAAATAGGAATGGGGAGGCTCACAATGTGAAATGCCTTGCACATTGTCACATTAGAGTATAGTTTGTGATGGATCCCAATTGAAATTATTATTTTCAAGGTAGAACTGAGGCTTCCTTCCTGAGAGGAATTATATATAATTTTTTCTCCTTAATTTTTGGAACAAGTGCCTAAAGTGGATCAGCTCTTCTTAGATTTTTGTGATGCACATTTAGTTGCGCATACCAACTGGCAATCTAATACACATTTCTGGTTGTATATCAACAGGTTATCCTGTTTACTATTTTATCCAAGTGGAAAAGCAATTGTGAAATAAAGGTCTGCAAATTCTTTTTTAATTCTTTCTAAACATACAAAGAAAAACTAAACCCTGCCTAATTTGAATACGGTAGCCAACTTTGGTTTTATCAGAGATTCAAGGTGGTTCTTCATTTCTCTCCTCCAATCCATTCGATCACCTGTCAGAAATCAAATGTCAAATAAAATTTGCTTAATTAAGTGTCCTAAGGAATTACTTGGGAGAATTAGAAAAATATACCTATAGGAACTTCTTTCTTCTTTACTAACATGTTCTGAGTCCTTTGTAGTTTGTGTCATTTTCTGAGAGAAATGTAATGTGAGAGTCATTTCACATTACATTTGTCTTTATATGGGAGAAATTGTGATCTGGGCTGTATCATGAACTCTTTATTTACCAAAGCTGGACAGAAGACTTCACAAATAGGAGTTTCTGTTGTGATGATCGCTTCTCATTCTGATCTTTACAAGAGCTGCAGGATATTTCTTAGCATTGTTTCCAGATGCAGACAGTTACATGGAGAGGTTAGTTTTGGGTTAGGGTAATAATTTGGTCCTCATTTTGAGAGAATTTGAGAGACATTTCCATCATTACTAAAGCTTTTATTGGATAGCACTGGTGGTCCCTAGAATGTGTATCTGGTTGTTAGTGGCGCTTAGGTAGCTTAACCACTCTACCACTCTGGGCTTTTTTTTTTTTTTTTTTTCATTTGTAACATGAAGTTATATATGCCCCATTTGTACTTGAGGTAAGCAAAAATTTTATTTTGCTAATTTTATTTTAACTTGAAAATTCTGACATATGTGATATTAGATGTCTTTATAGGGAGGTGAGTGGGTTAATTGGTTTTTTGTTTGTTTTATTTTTATTTTTTTCTTTTCTCCTGCTTTCAATACGGGAATCTGTTAGCAAGAAAGTTAAATTTCAGTTTTTCATTTAAAATTTATGTGAAAAGAAAAAAAAGATTTTAATCACACTTGGACTACTATCCTTACTTAAGAACTCTGCAGCTTTCATCTGGCTTACTGTCTGGTCTGCTGTCTAAGTAATTTGGATGCTATTAATACAATTCCTTTTGCAGTTATATGCACAGTTATGTCCCAGAGGCCACTGAATGAAAATTGTGTTGTGTTATATAATTGGACCTTTGATTGTGTTATATAATTTTTATATAATTGGACCTTTGATTTTGTTATCTGTTAAACATGATAATCTTTGCTACAGTTTTAAAATTCTAAAACTCTAAATTTCAAATACCATTCCACGGTAAATTTATTGATTACAAAAAGAAAATTCAATCAGAATTTCAGGAGTCATAAGTAAGAATAAACAATAAATAACAAATAATCCCATTTTTTCTTTGCATACTCAAAACCTGGACCAGTTTAGTAATGTCCTCATAGGAAATCACTTAAAAATATAAGTATAGTTCTATACAGCTGTACAGTTCTATACAATGGATGATCAGTTGTTTCTGTGTGTCTAAGTTAACTACAAAATGAAAATAACTTTAATATATCCCTACTGGAACCAAAAGGTGTTTGTCATATTTACCATTTTAGCATCACTAAAAGGAGTATTTTCAAAATAACTAAAGAAAAATTTATATCTTTTCTTACATAATTGATATGGTTGCTTTAAATTATTTTAATTGGGTGGGGCATTTAAGTTTAATATCGATACATCAGGTACCATAGTGATGCATTTAAATGAAATCTAAGATTAACAATATAGACCAAAATGCAGACTGGCATTTTAAGTACCTTTCTGATTTTTAAGGTTTATAAAGGCAAATTGATAGAATAACTAAAACTTTGTTTCATCTTAGAATGTCATTAATATAATTGTGTTAAAGATTTGCATCCCATCCAACATACATTTTGTTATGATTAATAAATCATAAACCTCATTAAATTATGCAAAATGAATTTGATTCCTAGACCTTCATTAAAATAATTTCATTTGCTAGAAATAATTGTTTTAATTAATATCTTATTAAATATATCATGAAATAGTATAATAACATTCAGGAAGCAATGCTAGTATCTCACAGAAGAGATAGTGTGTGTGTATGGTGCTAAGGATTGAATGCAATGGCATTCTACCTCTGAACTACACCTCAAGCCCTATTTTATTTTTTATTTTGAAACAGGATCTCAGTTAAGTTGTGGAGGACCTTGCAAAGTTGCTGAGGCTGGTCTTGAACATGGGATCCTATATCAGCCTCCCGAGTACTGGGATTACAAGTGTGAGCCACCAAGCCTGGCCAGAAGATAATTTTTTTTAAAGAAGCTTCATAATAAGCAATTATTTATAGTGTTACTATATTTAATCATTTTTCTTTTAATTTATAATAGTTTCTTCCTGTAAATATGCTGATAAGACCTTAGGATACATGTAACTAATTAGACATTTGCTAAACTTCCATACAATGGGGAAAGAATATTAGAATTTATGATCAGAAGACCTGATTTCACCATTTAGTCGGTCATTCTTCATTTCATCTCTCATATTTTTTCTTTTTTTTTTTTTGTGGTACTGGGGATTGAACTCAGGGGCATTCTACCTCCAAGCTACACCCCCAGCCCTATTTTTTATTCTTTATTTTGAAACCGGGTCTCGCTAAGTTGTGGAGTGCCTCACTAGGTAGCTGAGGCTGGCCTCGAACCCGGATCCTCCGGTCTCAGCCTCCCGAATGCTGGGATTACAAGCGTGTGTCACCATGCCCGGCTCATCTCTCATATTTTTTGTTTGCTCTGTGGAAAACATTGTGCTAAAAATCTATATAGTGATGACTAAAACAGATATTTATTGCACTCCACTGGATCGTAATGGTTACTTTCTTCTTAAGTGATATTATTCATGTCATTTAATAATTAAGTGAGATTACACAAGAGGAAGTATTTTGTGAATTTAAGTGATAGTTATTTTTGCTACCTCACTGTAATCTCCATTATCATTATCAGATATACTTAAGAAACGACAATCCATGGAGAAGAGTGTGGATATGCCCAGTTAATGACTCTTGAGCTGCCTTATAACTTGAATGGAAACTATACTAAAATCTCTCTGTTTACTTTGCCCAAATTTATATTTCCAGTTTTTAAACTTCCTTACCTCTAACATGAAAACATAATTTAACAAGAATCAATATGGCAAGGAAATCCCACCTTTGAACAGAAACATTCTGGTTTCATAGATGCCAAGTAAGAAATTAACTACTTATCAAAATACGCATTTTTTACTAAGCAACCTCTACATGTACACACTATATTAGAAGGTAAACAAAAGGGGGACATCAAAGTTACTACTTTTAGCAGCTTTCAATTTGTTTAAGGAAGCATTATTTATAATAATATCATAGCAAACATCATTAAACAGACATTATATATGTACATAAAATGGCTTACAATCAGCCACTATTGAGTAAGTGGTTTACATTGTTTTGTAGTGAGACACAGTAACAAGATGGAGCATATTAAACACTTAGCATATGGGGAATTTTTAAAATGTTTTTTAAATGTACTTAGATTCCTTAAATTGATATGGTGGCATACATCTAAGTCCAGGCTCCTTGCATTTTCTAATTTCCTCTTCAAAGATAATGAGGTGAAACGTGAAAATAATGCATGGTTTTAGAGAATGCTCAGGATCTGCAAGGACTTTTTAGTTTCCTAGAGATTCAGTATCTTTTTTGACCACGGCAATTAATTTGAATCTCTTTTCTTCTCATTATACTAATATTTTCATATATATTTACAAACATCAATTTGAAATTTTATGTTACTAGGCACATTTATCATGATCAAATACATTCCTTCAATGAAACTCAGTCTAAAAGAGTTTCTACATGGTTCTAAGAGAAGTACATTAATTTTAAAGAAAGAAGCTGTTTATTAAATATTTCAGAAAATAGTGACTTTTCTGTTCTTCCATTGTGTTTTCCCATAGGCAGAGTTTTATTTTCAGCATTTTGAACATAATTTACTTCATGCAGCTATAAGATACTCTTTGCCTAAGCCTCTGGATAAAAGCTATTAGCCAATCCATATACTGTACATATTATATAGCAAGTTTTTTCTGTTATTATAAAAATAGCAGAAATATATTAAGCCTTGTAACATTTTTTTAAATTTTATGTATATCTGAGTTTTTTCTAGCAATGTAAGAGCTAAAATAGTAGCAACTCATTATGCGGACATTGATTTTCCAACATGTATTTTCTTCTATGGAATGAAGCTAAGTATCTGACAATGTTGCATACTCTCTTTCTAGCCATTTTAACACCAGAGGCTGGGCTAAAGTGTCAGATGACCTCAGTATCCTTTGGAAATCTTCTGTCTTTCTTAATACCTATTTTATTTATCATACAACAGCTCATATGCTTGGGCCATTTAAGAGAATTAATTTCATTTCCATTTTCATATTGCCTTATTCCATTACTAGGTGGAGGTTTATTATCACCAACTTATCATGATAAAGGCCACTTTTCTATAACCAGCAAACCATATTTAATCTTAGAAACAGGCCTATATTCTTTAAATCCTAAACATATTCTTCACAGGTCTATTTAAAAATATCATTATCTTGTTCATTCTGCATGTGAAACGTTTTAGTCTATTGTATTATCTCCTAAAAGTTTTTGCCACTTCTTTCCTTCTGACATCCCATAATTAATATTTTCATGCCCAAGGTTATTTCTGTAGTCTTCTTCTCACAGTTTTCATTTGGTTATTTCTGACTTTTAAAGAGTTAACTCGAGGCTTAAGCTACTTCCTTTATCCTTTTACATTTCTGTGTCTCTCCTGTATTTGAATTCAATAGAAACACTGGTTCTTTTATTTGTCTACCTGGTTTATTTTATGATGATATAATACTCAGGAAGAGGTATATATCTTAGAAAGGGAGGGCTTTGACTTATTAATCTGCAAAATAATTGATTGCAAGGGTTACTGAGATTGGAAATACTTTTTACTAATTTTAATATCACTGTTGTTATTAAACTATTAATTTTTAAAAATTATTATAGACTCAAAAATGAAGACAATAATAAATGACCTAATGAGCAATACTTGAAAAAGATGGGAAGGGATTAGGAATAAATTGTTAGATTGATAAATTTAATTTACTTAAAAATAAAAACATTAAACATTATCTGTGATGTTTAAGGAAAAGGACTTACGATGAAAAGGTAATAATTCTTTCTATTTTTTATTTCTGATTTTTTTGGGGGGTATTGGTGCTGGGGAATAGGAAGGAGTTTTTAACTGTAATACAATAATATCATTGCACTGCCAAACATTTTAAAGAAACATATAATGAGTCATAACTTGATGGAATTATTTTGAAGATCAAGTTTTTCAACTCGGGAGTTGTTTGTGTCCAAAGAATATAGATTTTCTGGTAATCATAGAAAACAGTTTACATAAATGTCAGGAAATAACTAGGCATATCATCTTCCTCATATGCCATTTTAAAAAATAAAAATACTGCTTCAGATGATGGAATTAATACTTTAAGATGCGTTATATGATCAAATATGAAATTTATCTTTATAATTATGCATGTTTTATTAAGCAGTCCCTGGCCATTTCAGGAAAATATTTACAAGGTATTATAAGGGTGCTTCAAAAGCTTGTACTTGTTGTGATTTGATTTCATGGATCAGTAAATCAACAGATATAAAGGATGACTTATTCAACCTCATTGCTCGCACTTCCACCTGGGCTAGGATTGGTATGTGCTAATTAGGAACTAGGCATGAACCAAAAAAAATTACCTATATGAATGACATCCTCAAAGATACAGAAATAGTTGTACCTAGAAATAAACTCTTTTCCTATTAGCCTGTAAATAAAATTCTTTATTAAAAAAAGAAAAACTGAAGTTTTTTTTTTTAACTTGTGTTTTTATTCAAATTTTAAAAGATCTGAATAAACTACTCACTTCCCAGGAGTTTTACTATACAAAAAGTATGTAAAGAGTATAAGAGCAATATTTTTACCAGATTTGCATTTTGAAAAGGGCAAATACACTTTATGTGGCAAACTAATTATATTGCCTCATCCCCCAAAATATTTGGCTTTGAATGGAAGTGTCTTTTAGGTATTTTAGATGAAAAACAAAGTTTTATGGGCTGTGAATGAGATGAACAATTTCCTTTAAATGTTAAAGATAGCAAGAAATGTATGGAATGATTTTCTCTTTTATTTCTAGATATGAAAATGTCCATGGGTAAATACACTTATAGACCAGGACCTTGTATTTGCTACTAAAGTACAGAAAAAAAAGTTTGCTTTTGGTTTTCTGATGGAATAACTCATTCTAATAATACAGAGAATAATGCTCTTGAGACTTGTTTTCAGTAAAGAAATTTTTCTTCAACTTTATAGACTCAACAAATAAATACAATTAAGAAGGAGATAGTTTCCCTAAACGTTTTCTGCTTGCTTGCAACTGGATCAGTGACATCATTCAGTCCTCTTACAGTCTTCTTACTTCATTATTCTATTGTCTTAAAAAGAGTGACATAAATAAATATTTTGATAAAAGTTCTGAGAATATAACTCAGCCTTAGTAGAAACTCCAGCATTACCTTATCAAAATCCTTCATGATAGTTTTCTTTTTAAGCTAGTCTTTGAACTCTATGGAAACCTGGGTAAGGAGTCTTGGAACATACTTTCTAAACAACACAGAGAATCTTCTACTTTCTGTTTGAATTAACTTGAGCACATCACTCAACCACATCAAGTTAACTAATGAGATAGAGTAAATCCGATGTTGTTTATGATAGCACGTTTAAATGTCAAGACCACCCAAGTTCTAATATATTATTTTTTATTCTTATCTCTCCAGAGCATTTGGAACATGTTACTTGGGATCTTCATAACATTTAGTCATATTTTATAAAAATTATATTCATATTCACTTTCTTTTCTATTTTCCATGGATTGATTCTAAAGAGTTACAGTAAGGTTTTGGGTTAACTTGATGTTACTATATTACTTTTAAGAATTAGAAAATAGCAGTTTCTGGAAAATATACCAATTTACAAATATTAGATTTCACTGCCTAAAATTGTTGATATTGGATCAATTTCAGATGTAATTTCATACAGTTCAACATCAAGTGCTGTTGAGCTAAATGATTTTAGACTTTGGAGAAATGGAAGAATTCTTCACAGCACTCTTCCTACTGTATAAATGATCTATGCTGAAGATATTGCTAAATGTTTGTTTTCTTCTAAATAATATTTCAATCAAAACTGAGCAATTCTTATTTAGCCAAAAAGCCCATTTCCTTTAAACTACTTTTCAATGACATCTACAAAAATTTTAAGTAGGCATAAACTATAAAACATATAACTATTTTGATTAGTTTTGTACATTAAACAACAAAAGAAAATAAAATCTCTGAAGAACTAAAAATCATTTTAATATTCAATGCATTTTTCCTTTCAAACTATTATTACATGTGCAAAAGTGTTATAGAATTGAAGACTACAATATGAAATATTTCTTATTTTGAAATATGATTTTATTTTCTTTTGATATATGAATGTTGTTTTTATAATTAGCTGGTCAATCATATTATATAAATAGTTTTATTCTCTGTACAACATAGCACTAAATTGAGGACTTATTTTTATATTATATTTTAGTCATATTTTATGCAAATTCCTCTGAATTTCTTCATAAAATTCTTTTGATTTTTCCTAGAGAAATTAAGTAGATGTGTACTGATCTGAACACTTTAAGTATAAATGAGTAAAGCAAGAAATATTTTAATGTTTATTTGAAAAATCTCTGTAGTAAAGTGATTTGTAAAAAAAAAATATATGTACATGTAGTATATATAAAACATTTCTTTCAAATGAGGAATCATTGGCTCCTTTAGTGGGAACTTACTTACTCTCCATCTTAATGATTGAGAAACTAGGATACCTTGCAGAGTGGCCAACACTCTGTGGCCAACACACAAAAGATGGTTACTATTCATTTGTTAACTAATTATGTTACCTCTGAGTACTGGCATGCCCAGATATCCTCTGGAAGCTTGACAGGTTGGGAAGGTTGGTAGGCATGTATTTAAGTTTACTCTCCTATTTCAACCCCAGAGATTTCCTGTTCTACTCTCCAAAATATGCTTACTTCAAACTTTTGGAAAGGCAGGTACTGCTCATCTGACCCAGATTTCTTTGGAGAGTTAGGTAGCAGCGATTAAGCTCGGGTAGGAGAGTGTCTGGTAAGCATTCTGCTCAATGTTATCTGTCAATTCTATGTCAGAAAGCATGCACTTTTCAGCAAGCAACACAAATAAAACTGAGTGACATGTTCACACACATCGTAGATGATGCTTGTCACCACTTCTACAGCCATAGTTAAATACAAAGCACCTTTTCTAGGTCCAGCTATCAAAATGAATATATAAATGTTAGCTCTCAAGATTTAGCTGTAGTCAAGAACTGAAACTCTGAAACTTTAAAAGCCAAACAAATCTTTTAAAAAATATTTGCAATAGCTCCTCATGAAAAGAACATTTGAATTATAGTTTATGTGAGTCACATAAATAAATACCTATTATATTGACTATTAAATTTCATTAGATTCATCAAACAGCTTAAACACCAGAAGAAACTGCCATATATTCCTTCCTTCCTTCCTTCCTTCCTTCCTTCCTTCCTTCCTTCCTTCCTTCCTTCCTTCCTTCCTTCCTTCCTCTCCTTCCTTCCTTCCTTCCTTCCTTCCTTCCTTCCTTCCTTCCTTCCTTCCTTCCTTCCTCCCCTTCCTCCCTTCCTTCCTTCCTCCCTTCCTCCCCTTCCTCCCTTCCTCCCTTTCTCCCTTCCTTCTTCTCTTCCTCCTTTCTTCATTTTGGTAATTGCTATTAAAAAGATGTAACATTTTGAATTAAATACCAAGAGTATTTTTGTAAAAGCAATTCCTAGGGAAAATGTGGTATGAGTTCCCAGTGTGATGCCAAGAACAGATCTGCTCTGCAGTTTGTTTAAAGATACTATCTGTTTGCTCCTGAGCAGTGAACACAGAAATACACAGGCTTGTCTAGATGGATCCCTCTTGCCCTGGGACTGGTACTACATGTAGGTTTGGTGGGAGTGCCTGGGAATCTCATTTAAGTGGATTTGGAACAAGGAGCTGAGGCCCTTTGTTACAAAGCATTTTACAAATGTAGCCAATTCCTGCCCAAGGCTGTTTCTTTTCTCCCCTAAGTCTCCATAGTAAACTTTTATGCTTATTTTTCTATTTGAACCTCCTCTTGCTTCTGGCCAGCGTTTCTCTTCCTCTGGCTGACTGCAGCATAAATCCACAGTCTCAATGGTTTCCTCCATTTCCCAGTCCATGAAGCATCCCAGACTATCGAGGTTTCTTAAAAGATTTCACTGCTAACACTAAAAGAAAAATAAAGTAAGACAAAGCTCCATACTGTACCACTGTGGGAACCAGAATCTTCCATACTGGCATTTAATCCCCCAAATGAGGGGGTAACCTCTGAAGTATGTGAGGAGCTAGAAAGACAATAGAAGCTGGCAAGCTCAAAGCATGGAAAAGGACATAAAATCTTATTGCCACCACTAGTGTTGTTGCCAAATATTCCGTCCTGGAGAACTTGGATCTGGGTGACAGTTCCCCACAGTGGTGACAGTTTTGATGAAGGAATGAAGGAGTCAAAGAAAATGAAGGTAGCCTATCACAAGTAATTGGCTGAAGAGGAAGGAAATGGAAGAGAAGGATTACCCAGGAGGTGACTGATGGACTGCTTCTTTGGCCAGTTCTCAATGTCAGCTGTAGCACACAAGTTGACTACAGCTGTACATTTAGGTGAAGACTTTCCTATTGTTCAACAATGAAGATACTGGAAGGAGCTATTTTATCATTTCATTCCAAACTTTCATTTATTCACTGGTTGTGATTAAGGTTTTGATTTTCTTTATATGGAAACAAGTACATTCATTTTCTTGCTCATTTCTCTTTTCATAGAATCATATAATTAAAATTATGTGCCAAGAACACTGTCATTCTAAATGTAAATAACTGTCCTTGCATTCTTATAAGCTGGCAGCCAAAAGGGGGGAGAAGTATAGAGATAGTCTTCTGCAGAGATTTAAAAAGATGCAATTTAACAGTCTGATGCTTCCCTTCCTATCAGCAAGCAGCCATGGCTCAGAATGTGAATGATATCCTGGCACACAATCTGCATCGTTGTGAGGGAAGCATATCTTATCTGAAAGAAAATAAGATTTAAAGTAGCTTTTTCACAGCTTTGCATTCATTATTTTTAATCAAAAGAAAACAAGAATGTGATCTTTATAGGTGACATGGCTATCACAGTTGATTACTAAGAGACCAACTCTAGAACTCAGCAAGAATTAGATCCACAGAATTAAGAAGCCAGGGTTTTCTGTAAATTAAGAGATTTTTTCCCCCTAACTCGACAGTGTTCACAGGTGAGGCCAGATGGATTTATTTCTGCATTAAATCTAAATATACTACTTTCCCCATGTACCCCAGCCTGCCAAAATTCAGAGATCCTTTTGGTTGCTACTTAAAACAAAACCTTTATTTAATTGTGTAACAGTTCATAAACACAAAGCAGAAGTCTTATGATGGGAAAAGCAAGTATCTTCTAAATTGTTGCTCATTGTTTAGTCTAAAAACAAAGTAGAAGGGTGAAGAAAAAGAATTCCTGGAGAGTGCTAGCTAGGGCTATCACCAGTTGTGATGATGTCCAAGTTCTGAAATAATGTAGGGATTATTTGCAGGTTGATGCATTTTAAACCATCTGAAGACAGAAAATGGACATGCAAATGGATAAAATAAAATGAAATAAGGAAAAAATTTATTCTTCCTGTTGAATATGAAAATATATGGGGGAACTCAAGGGAAGTCTCTTCTGAGCCAGTTTCTAATTTATTTTTTATGAATTAGTATTTCACCCTTCCTTTTACGCTAACATTGTACTCTTATTATTATATTAAAATCTAAATCTTCCCAGAGAAACTATTATTCTCAACTCAGTCAAGTCAAGATCTGTTTACATATTGGACAAGCCTTGGATTTACTTGCCAGAAGTCCTATTAGTTAAGCTTTTTCTCTTTCAGAATGAGAACCCAAAAAAGCTGGAGGGCAGAGCAGGATCCAGAGCAACACCTGTGGGCCTGCACCTTAGTTCACAGTGAAAAGTGAACCCTTTCTCAGGGTGGAATCAATGACCTTGACTCAAGAGCACACTTCCTTTTCCTATACCCTACCCAGTACCTTTCTAAAATGAGTGTCAGGCCTGGGCCTGTTTTATTGTGTTGCTTTATTTTTCAGTTTTTTGTTTTGTTTTGTTTTCTACTGGACTTTTGTATAGCTCTTTTCTAATATCTAGAATATACAGAGAACTCAAGAAACTCATAGTTAAGAAAAAAAAAATAACCCAATCAAAAAATGGACAAAGGATCTAAATAGACACTTCACAAAAGAAGAAATACAAATGGCCAATGAATGTATGAGGAAAAGTTCAACATCATTAGCAATCAGAGAGATACAAATCAAAACTACCTTAGATTTCACCTAAACACAAACAACAACAAATGCTGGTGAGGGTGGGGAGAAGTGGGAACCCTAATACATTGTTGGTGGGATTGCAGAGTAGTGCAACCACTTTGGAAAACAATATGGAGGATCCTCAGACAAATGGGAATGAACCTACCATGTGATCCAGCAAAACTACTTCTGGGTATATACCCAAAAGAATGGAAACCAAATGATCAGACTGATGCATGTCTATCTGTGTTTCTAGGTGCACAATTTACAACTGCCGAACTATAGAACCAGCCAAGATGTCCATCAATAGATGAGTGGTTTACAAAACTATGGAATATGTACACAATGGAATTTTACTCAACCATAAAGAACAAAATCATGTCATTTGCAGGGAAATGGATGGAACTGGAAAACATGTTAAGTCACAAAATGTAAAAAAAATGTATGCTCTCCCTAATATGCGGAAGCTAGGGAGAAACTGGGACATAAGACAGACTCCAGACAAAGGAGAAACCTTAGATGAGCAAAGAAGGTGACTTAACTGAAGGTGATGGTGGGGGGGGGGCAGTCTCTTGCACATGATGTACTTTCACAATCATATCAAAGTCACTCACTAAACTGAACTTGAGAAGGAGGGAGGGCAAGGGAGTGGGCCATAATTAGGGAAGGGTTAAATGAGAAATGTGTGCATGTATGCCTTTAGTAGCTTGTACCTAACAAAGTTGTATTATTACAATGCACCAATAAAAAAAATTAAAAATAAAATATAATTTCAAAGGGCATTTTATACAAAACTAAAGTGTAATTTAAGCTTAAAATTGTATTGTTTCTAAAATAAAGGGTAAAATAAAATTTTAATATTTGTGCTCATATCACATCAAAATCACCATTGAAAAGTAGCTAATTCAGTGTAATTCCTTATTTGATAGATTATACACCAAAACCAAATTAGAAGTGAATATCAGTCTGGGTATGGTGGCACATGCTTGTAATCGCAGTACTTGGGAGGCTAAGACAGGAGGATCACAGGTTTAAAGCCAGTATCAGCAACTTAGGGAGGCTTTCAGCAATTTAGTGGAGACCCTGTTTCCAAATAAAAAATAAAATAGGCCTGGAGTGTAGCCCATAGGCCCCTGGGTTCCATCCTTAGTACCACCAAAAACAAACAAACAGAAGTGAATATCATCAAATATTTGAATAATTATTTCTTGGTTTTTTTTTTTTTTAATAAACTCTGGCAAAAGGTGTATTGTGTAAAGATGGCATGCCCATATTTATCTGTAGCACATGTCTATTATATACTACATTACATCAATAAGTGTACCTATGTTGATACATAAATTTCTGGCTAATATAAACAAAATTGATGATTTTTAATTCATTAGTAACTTTATTCATTAAAAAAGATATTCATTGAACCCAATGAAAGGGTGCATTTCTACTTGATTTTGCTCTCAATACTTACTCTTTTGTTCTTATAAAGACTTTTGATCAAATAACCACTTTATAAAGTATAGTTAATTAACCAAAATATAAGGATAAAGCTAGAATATCAATATAGATATAATAAACTATTAAAAATTGTTGACAAGTATTGAAACCTTGTTCTTGACCTGGGATCCTTAATAAAACTTCTCTAACCCCTGTATCTCAAAGAGTAATTGAATTGTGTAGTAGATACTAATTATACTTTAAACCCCATATTCTATGTGGGTTATATGTAAGAAACATATACATGGTCTGCCCATATATGTGTTCCACATGTATGTACACATATGGAAATATAATTAAATATATAAAAATATAAACATGGGATATGAGAATATAAGGGCAAGTTTGCTAAATTTTGCATTACAGTAATTACATTCACATTCACACTGAAAACAGAACTACAAAGTGATTAAATTATGATCAACTGCCTAAGGACAGCTCCCAAATGGACTTCTCTTGTAATGGTTACTTTTTGTACTTTTTAAAAGTATTTTCATAAAATTTAATAAACTGTAATCATTTGCAATGAAATGACTATGCTATAAATAAACAAAATAAATAGCGGATTTTAGTTGCATACATTTGTGTTGTGTTTCTTTAAGGAAATCAATTGATTTGTAAGAAATATTAAAAGCAGCAATGGCCAATGGAAAATATATCTGGTAGAACTGGAGTAACTTTAGCTGAAATTTCATAGCTATTTCCAATGGACTTTCTTTTATCCAGATCTAAATCAATATATAGAAATAGAACCTTTTAGAATCATCAAAAAGTAAAAATAAAAAAGCTTTTAAAAATAATTGTCTAGAAAGTCCCTGCCAGCAATATGTAATAATAATGCTTGTTTTATACGGGGCAATGAAAAACTTCCAAAACCCCTTGTTCAGGACATGGCAGTATTAGTGAAACTTTGTCTCTCCACCTGTCAATTCTGCCAGTGGGAGGGAACTTGCTCCCCTGTGGTTTTGTTTCCCCTCTGAATGGTGGTGACAGAGCACTTGCATGATATGTTTGATGCCTTGCATGAGAAAAACATGCAAAGGCAAGGTCCAGTCTGCATGCTGCTTAATGAATGTTTTTCCTTTTCTCTCCCTCCTTGTCATGTGCTTTCAGAAGACAACAATGTGGAAGGTGGGTGTTTTCTACCTTATTTTCCAACTCTCATTTGCCTTTTATTTAACAGTATTACTAGAATACACCTCAAGTTTGACGGTAAGTTGAACTTCTTTCTGAACATTTATTGATTTCTGCATTGTGTGTCACTTTTCATATAGAACACACACTCTCAACCCTGTCAGTCTTGAATATATGAAACTTCATCAATCTTAACACCAATGCTTGATGGAGTTCAGCATCCCATATGAACCTTAGAATATTTATTGCTGTGTTCTGTATGGAAAAAATGATACAATGCTACTTCCTTTTTTATTTTAAAAGGGAAAGTATTTCTTTGCAGTTTCAGAACACAATGCATGACCCTTTCTCCATTTTTTTCTTGATCAGAATGATTTCTTCTTTTCTGTTGGAAATCTTTAGCATTATGTCATTTAAAACCTATTCTTTTGTTTCAAATTATTTGATTTATAAAAAGATCATAGGATAATATAGTGACTATAAGTAAAAGGGATGAATTTAAATTAATAAGCCATTGGCTGATGGAAATTAAAGCACGTAACATTCCGATGTGATTACTGGTAAGTATATTTGTAATATTACCTATCTGATAAAAATATACTATTTTATCAAATTTTCTTAAGTTATCTCTATTGAAGAATTTTTGGAAAGTTGCACATTTTTGTATTGAACTTAATAAAGATATTCAACATGTTCTATTTTTAAAGAACTTAAATGTATTTATCAATGTGTTTGCATACCAAATCTTTAAAGGATAACCCTACAAAAAGAACTAGGTATAGCAAACAATTGTGAAAAGGGAAAGTTTTATTTTACATATTTCTTTTATTTTATATAGTAACAGGTTCTTTTGTAGCAGTTTATTAATTTTTATAAGTCAGAAGCCAGCATTTAGCATATTTTATTTTGCTATCATATTTTGAAATAGTCATTCTGGCAAAATATGTGAAATTCTACTAAAACGAAGGATTTCTTATAGAAAGAGTCCCTGAAGTTATAAATAGCCATTAAGGTTACCAAGATGTCATATCTAAAAAAAACACCCAAAAAAACAAAAACTGTAAATACTTCGTAGTAACACAACCTCGATCAGTAGCAGGGTTCAACAATATTATAATTGCTGTTGAACATTTCTTTTCCATTTTTTAAGCAAAATAGATTAAAACTTCAAAGAATTCATAATTTTCCCTAAGTAGTGACTCTGTATATGGTTTCTGTTTTTCTGTCATTTTAATTGCATGTGAGTATATACTTGATAAAAATGATATTGCCCTGTAGGTATGATATCTGTCAAAAGTAGTCTCATTTATATTGTGCACATTAATTGAGTTTGAAAGTTATTTTTAAATGGTATCTTTTCAACTTCTTTTGTATTTCTTTAACCATCCTGTAAATTGTTCCATGTTTTTTTTTTTTCGTAAGTCCAATTGCATTCCAAAAGTCTTCTAAATCAGCCTAATTAGCATGAATATCCCTCTCTTCTCACACACACTATTCCCTACTAAGTTTCAACAAGATTTTCAGAATATATGCCCATAATCTATTGTAATAAAGTTTATTCAATCATAATTTTAACATCTCTAATTATAATGTGACTTCAAATGTATTTGAACTCCCCTTACAGGTAGGATGCCTAGTGAAGGAATGTGAATTCTCTGGGGATTCACTAAATTTCATTCATATCAATTCAGTGTTAGAGCCATTAGAGGTGTCTAAGTATGTTTTCTAAAAGTTAGACCTTAAGCCAGGCATGGTGGCGCATGCTTGTAATCCCAGCATTTGGGAGGCTGAGACCGGAGGATCTGGGTTCTCAGCCAGCCTCAGCTACCTAGTGAAGCACTCTGCAACTTAGTGAGACCCTGTTTCAAAATAAAGAATAAAAAATAGGGCTGGGGGTGTAGCTCGGAAGTAGAGTGCCACTGAGTTCAACCCCAGTACCACACACACACAAAAAAGTTAGACCTTTATAATTTTTAATCTTATCACAAATAATTCTCAAACTTAATCTATATAAATATTATAAACCATAATTAGAAAATATAAATGACAGTTTTAAAGTTGAATTAAAATGAAAAATTATATAACCTGGACAAATCAACCACTCTTCCTCATCTTATAAAATATGTGTTCTCAATAAATTGTAAACTTTAAAAATCTATGTATTTTTTTTTCAGTTAAAATCACTGAGAAAACACATGAAGATACTACATTACAGATACATCAAACTACTATAGTCTACTATGTTAAATAATTTCTATGTTATTCTGTGACTACATAGGATAATTGGCCCTCAACTTTAAGAAAATATTTTAAGTAAAAGACAGATTTTAAGAAAATATAGATGATTTTAGTATTGATGCAACTAACACAATGTTATAGCTCAAATAGTTTCAAATATGCCTAAAGTAGCACTAGAAATTGAAAATAGAAATTATTACTCAATGTATGTATACTATATTCCTTTAACATTTGCCAAAATTCTTAAATATATGTGGATTAAGAAATAACTTTACTTCTGAATTTAAAGTAAAGAACTAAGACATACTTTTCAGTAAAAAAAAGTAGCTTTTTGGATGATAGTGAAATAACTTTTTAAAAGAGCAATTTCAATGTCCTTTAAAAAAGGAGTAAGCTTCATTCCCAAGTTAAATGTCAAGCAGGATAAATAATTTAAATAAAGGCAGTCAATATACTTTTAGAAATATTCCTTAATGAAATTATATCAATAATATATACCTTAACTAAATATACTTATTTATTCTAACTTATAGGTCATCATTTAAGTAACCCTTAAGTAAAATGCTACATTATTTTGTTCTCCATGAAAAATTATTTGAGCCTATTTACAGCTGACCCATTGTATCCTTAAAACACTATTCTGTAGTAAATCCTGACTTTACAACTGCATGCCTAATGATCTTTTGTTTTGTATTTGAACCAACTTAGATGATTGCTACATGTATCAGACAAGGAGAAATTTCTGCATTATCATTTCAGTGTGATTAAGGATTGATTTTTTTTCATTTAGTTATGAAAATGCTCATTTTTTTTTTTTTTTGAGGGGAAAAAGATCAGACCCAGCCCATGTTTTAGATAGTCCTTTGGGTTTTTAAAAATGTAATTCTACCACTGAAGAATGAGAAGCTCCTTATGGGGGCTGTGTTCAAAACAATCTCATCAAAAGGCATGAAGGGCAGATATAATATTTAAGGGACTGGCTGGATTTTAAACTTTTGATTCTTCCAACTGATACATAGAAGAAATACACAGTACAGCATATGCCAGTGTTTAAATTGCAGTTTTATAACTCTTTGCCCCAAAGCATTCCAATCAGGGGTTGAAAGAAGGCTTTTTTGATTTGCTTCTGTGATACAGACATGTCTCATAGGAAACAAGATGTCTGTCACTGAACATTTTTGTCACTGTGACAACCCTGCCTTCCCATGCTCCCTTGTTTATTGCTGACTGTGCTCTTGTTTCCCTTCAAGGTCTGGCGCACCTGATGATGGGCGACCAAGGTATGGGCTCTGTTCCTTTTCCACTCTGCTTTCAGTGTTTTATTGTTCAGTAGCTGCTTTCAAATCATCACTGCAAAGTATGGGCAAATGCTTGTAAATTATCTGGCTGCAAATTAAATACATAACGTTTGTTCATATTTTTTGTTATCATGTGTTTTCTCCCTTTGTTATTTTTATTTTTGGTTTGCTCCCATGACTTATTTTCTTCATTCCTTGCACTATAGCATCTGCAAATAAATGAGACATAAGAAATTGTGACTGAAAATTTGTGTACATTTATTGGTATATGCAGCTAAGGTTGATTATAGCAAATTAAAAAAAAAGAAAATGAATAACAAAGAGTATCAGAAGTTAATATATGAAAGAAGATACTAAGTGTAACCTACTGTAACCAAAAAGAGTCCATTTTTCATCCATGCATGGCAGTTTTGGAACATACAAACATCTTTGGCTTCTGGCTTCTAAAGTGCTGAGTGGAGTGTTCCTGGAAATCAATACTTTTTCTACTACTTATAGTCATTGTGTATCTTCCTTTTGTGCAATCTTTAAAACTGAGCACGGGCCTTCCAATTCCTTGCATGTAATTGCCTTTAAAAAAAGGCAGAATTCTCAGAATGGACTCATTGCATTTCCATTTGTCTTCAAAACTTTATTTGTACTTTCTTGTCTTGTTTAATTTTCAGAGAGTAGTGCATTTACGTATATTCAAAATTCTTATTGCTGTTTTTCTCCTCTTTATTCTCTTTGTCTGGAAAACCTTTCTTCATGGATCCATTTCATCAAATGAATAGGTAAAAGTAAAGGTATTACATTATTTTATTTCTTCCTAATATCATCTATATGAATTACAGTATCTCTAAGTTATGTAAATGCATTTAGACCTTTGGGCATTGATAATGGGCACTGGGAGGTAGGTATGTGTGTTCATGAATATTTACGGATTTAAGGTAAGAAAAATCCATCAAGGGTTTCTATTTCACCCTCCTACCTCATTATTATTTTTATTATTTTGCTTTTTAGAGTGATTGTTTTCATGTCAGCTACTCACGTAATTAGTCTGTCTAGAAATTAACTATAGGTTTTGGTGTCAGCTTCTATAGTATCATTTAATGGTAGTTAAATGATGACTGCAGTAACCATAAATACATCATCCTCAAAAATCCAACTTTGTTGGAATACACTATCCATAGTCATTCTGTATTGAGATGTAAGTCTGAGGATGTACAGCACTGAAATGGTACTGCTGTAAGCAATGCTACCTTCTTGTCTTCTAGACATCATATATATATATATATATAACTCCATGTTATATATATAGATATAACTCCATGTTTTATATATATATATATGTATATATATATATATATATATATATATATATATATATATATATATGTCTCCATGACAGAGACAAGCAAAACAATCCCCTTCTTTTTTTATGCATATCACCTTTAAGAACATTACCAACCACTTGTCTATTCCTGCATCACTTGGTAAGTCAGACATGTGTACTGTTTGATGGTGTTGGTACAAAACTCAGAAGCATGTTTAATTTAGAACCATATACATTGTTTTTAATGTTGTCATTAAAAGGAAGTAGGTGATATAGAGCTGTGCCATATTTATAGAATAATCCTTAATCGTTTTTAATGTGTTAGTGACTATGCTCTCAGTCTTTAATTTGTCAATTTTTATCTTTATTTTAAATAGAGAAATATGTCTTTTCCTTGAATCCCATGAGTCTTTCTCATATTCTTAGTTGTTAATAATATGGTAACTTGGGACCAAAGCTCACAGTTCCATTTTTGTGTCATATAGTAGGGAAACATTTTTGCTTGAAAAAGCATCTGAAAATGAGCCAAGAAAGAAGTAAGAAATTATTTAAGTTTTAATCTGTAAAATAGAAACAAGTGTCGTGTGGCTGCTTTGATTCAATAACATATGTTCCTGCATTTTTTGTTTTGGTCAACCATATCTAGTAATGTAACTTAATCTCATTTCAAGTCTCTAGCAGTTATGAAAATAAGCATGTTTATCAATTATTTTAAGGATTTTGTGTACCACTGGGCTACCTCCTAGACATTTTTGTCTGAGACAATAGACTGTTAACTATTAAAGTGGGTATTTCCAACCATGTTCTTTAGTACATGGACTCAGAATGGCCATCAATATAGAGAAATGAATATTTATATTTTATTTTACAGGCTAAGTAAAGTATATTTGTTTGTATATGTGCATGTATGTATTTGTATGAATGCATGTATACATACAAAATTTCTAAGTGTTCACACTCATACATTCATTATTCATTGAAAAGTAATTCTTAAAATAATTTTCTAATTATGTAACCATTTGACTCTACATATGGAATAGTTCATATTTATACTTACCTGATATCTATTTTTATGTAATTCTGTTGAGTATCACTTCTTTCAGTCTTCCAGTGTCAGTCTTAAATGTTTTCTCTTGGAAGATGCAGCAAACATTATGTTTTCATTTCACCATTTTTCCCTCAATCAGCAAAAAAACTACAGAGGACAATAATTTGATTTTTCCACTGCATTCTTCTTTTATTAATGGGACCAGAATGCTTTTTGGTATCAAATGGGGAAAGAAGATTTTAAGATAGATAGGAGTATTTTGAAAATCAGAGTATTTTTAAATCGTTATATGTTGAAATAAGAAACATAACTTGTCAGTCTTTAATTTTAAGTTAATTCAAAAAATTTGCATGGTACAGAAAAAATCTAATCATGACTGTGGCACAGTGCCACATTCAAAGAGTATCAGTATTACAGGGAAATGAAAACATAGGCAATAGTATAAATGACAGAAGTGCTATGAGTGTTACAATATGTGGGAGGATTCAGAAAAAGGGTAAAGGTAAGACAAATTAGGGTCTTTCATAAGTAAATATGTCTGCATTGAATCATCTGTAGGAAAAGTAAAAAAAAAAAAGTCTAAAAACTTAACATTTTAGTTCTTTACATCGGGTTAAATTCTAATTATGTATAAAATGGCTATTAAACCTAACCAATGTAAAATGACTGATTTGTGTTGCAAATAATTATATCACAATATAATAATTTTAAAGCATTTTTCTCCATACCACTCTTCTCCACGGAACAGTGAATTTAGGGGCTTTGGAATGACCCTCTGTGTACTAAGGTCTTTATGTGTGAATCCAGAAGTGAACTGGATTCAAGAACATCATCATTATCATTTTGATTTCTTCTGTATAAATTCTTACTGTTTTCTAAAATTTTAAATGCCCAACGATGGACAAACACATTTCATTTAATGACAACAACAATCATAACAAAAATACACATGTCAAAAGAACAATCCTTTTGATTACCTGTATCATACTGTCCATTCTTTTTTCCAGAGGTAAGCACTGTTATTACTTTGTGATATTATCTTCCAGAGTTGGTGTGAATCCTTCCATACTATGCTATGTATCAGGGTGTGTGAGCTGCAAAATACTTTATCATTTGTACATGCCAAAAATGGCTAAGTCAGATAGAGACATGTTAGAGATCATTCCTAAGTGCTGACAGAATCCCATTGAGTTGAAAGTTTCTCACATTTTCCATAAGCCATATCGCCTAGTGTTTTAAATTGATTATTCTGTTTCAAATTTTAGAGTCAATAATTTAGATTTGTTTTCATAATATCTAAATAGGATCTATCACCTTTACCTGGATATGATTAGGAATAAACTTCATTTTAATGAATTTTACCTTCCTTTGGGAAAGGTGAAGACATACTATCCAGAGCCAGCATTACTCCTGCTGGTTTTGGGTAGATGAATCCAAAAGTCTTCATGAAATTTTGATTGCATCCTTTTTTGGCTTGAAATTTGTCAGTGGTATTAATGTTAGGACCACTGATAATGCTAACTTCTTTTTCTTTAGAATGTAAGTTTATCTAGTTGCCTAGAAATTTGATGTGCTTTTTTTTCTTTTACTTTTCCCCTTTTTGTATAAATTTAACTGTTTATTTCATTCCAATAACTAGTTGTCTATATTTTACTCTAATGATTGTCTGAGAAAAATGAATGACTAAACCAGAAGAAATCAAAGTAAGTTATATACTCAAATCCAGCCATAATAGTTGATTGCTAGCTCAAGATATAGGTTAATAATTTTTGGTTCAATGTTAGTGCTTTGTTTAGAGGCCTGCATTTTTCCTTTCCAATAATCACAGTTGTAATTACATATTAATATATGGGATTATACTAAATGTCAACTTTTCCTAGTAGACTGTAAGTTCCATGAGAGCAGGAAGTTTGTGTTTTTTGTTAACTATTATATTTCTAGGGCATTTTTCTTAATGTATCTTTATTTTGCCATTGTCATGACCTAAATATATGGGGGTGCATCTTGGAAGAGGTAAATATATAGGAAGAGAGAGTTGAAAGAGACAAAATATGGGGTAAAAGGGAAGAGAAATTTATTCAAATAACCAAAAAGAACTGTAGCAAAGGATTATATGAAACCCCTCTGACTATTTCTTCCTTTGTCTCCTATCTTTTGTTTCCTTCCCCAAAGCTGCTTTATTTCTCTCTAGCAAAGCATCATTCTTATATCACTTTTGTATGCCTTATAACCAGCACAGCAAAGGGTCTGTAAAGAAAGAAGGTCAATGTACTTCTGTGTTTGTTTTCAAAATTTTTAAATGTCCTTCACTGCCACAGGGATAATTAAATTTTACTTTTAAACTCTCACTATTCATAACAGGTATATTACTTTTTCCTGAAATGCGGCTATAATATGATGTCATCTTATGTGATCTCTGAGTTGTTGTTACTGTTATTTTTTTAACTTCATTGTTTCAACGCTGATGGCCCATAACACCTATTTTTAAATTTAGTATGAATGGTAAGCTGTCAGAAAAGTCAAAATCTAATCTTATTTATGTTATAAATATATTTGGTAGCTTGCATTTATAAACACTACACTATATTTGCAAAAGTAAATGTCCATTTGTCTCTCAAATATTTATTGTTTGATGATCCAGGATGATAACGTTATTAGAAGGCCAAAGTATTACAAGTAGAATTATCAAGCATATGGTTACACATTTTAAAAGTGCATTAGCCTTCCTGTATGAGTGAAATGTAGTATAGATTTCATTCATATAGTTATTAGAATTATTTATAAGAAAAAAATCTCAAGATGAATTACAATTAGAAGTGTCTTCCACAACTAGTTGATAAGAAATATTCAATATTATCATGTGTCTTAAAGCTATCTGTAATGCTACATCACAATTAATATTCTATTACACTTGTTCTTAAAATAGATTTGATAGTATTAATATTTTGAACATAAACTACTTTTTCTTAGTCCATTCAAGCAGTTTTCTTTCTGTATTCTCACATGGTGAAAAGAGGCACGGTGGCTCTCTGGAATCTTTTTTAAGGGCATCATGAGGGTTCTGCCTTTATGACCTAATCACCTACCTAACATCTTACCTTCTGATCACGTTGGAAGATAAGATTTCAACAAGTGAATTTTGGGACGATACAAGCATTCTATGATTCTATGATTTTTTTTTTGAATCATCTCAACTTTTGTGTTGCCATATGGTTAATTTGTCTGTGAAGTACCCACTTTACTTACCAGCATCCTGTGCAATTGTTTTAAAATCTTTAAATACATTTTTATGTTTTTGAGATAGAACTAATTTAATTAAGAAAATATCATGTTTCTCGATATTCATGGATACTTAATTTATATTTCCTCATTTAACTTCATAATAAGTAATCTACGTACTTCAGAGGAGGTTGTGAATGTTGCCAGAAACTAATTGTACTGAAATGCCTGTTTGGTACATATGCAAACTAAATAAATTATTTTCAACTGTCTATTATTGTGACCACTACTGCTGCAGTATTAGATGCTCTTAATTCAGAGCCACAGAACTTGGAAAAAACAGAATTTCACCTTATAGAATCATAAAATTTTCTATTTTGTCCACATAATATACACAGAAGGCTATAGTGACTATTCAGTACTTTGTTGTTCATCATTAGCTTACATTTTCATCAGTTTTGCATGTAACCAAGAAAAGTTACATAAAGAGTACAAATCTATGTGTCATTGCTGTCACTTAACCAATATTGACAGATTTATTACTTATACAAGTCCCAGCTCAATTGTATCTTTGTACTCTCCCCTCTATGGAGAGAATTTGCCCATGTCTTTATACATTCTATAATTAATGATGACATTGAAAACTCATTGGCTAAGCAATAATTTTATTAGACTCAGAGTGGATTAATTTATCCTTACAGAAGAGCCTAGAAAAGACTCTCCATGGCCAATAGTTTAAAAACTGAGGTGGTCCAAATAGATGCTTTGCTGAAATACATTGCAAATATCAAAAGTTTTAATTATAGTATAATGGTTTTAAAAAGACAAATTTTTTTCTCCAAAATGATTTTATCTTCTTTATTGATTTGAAAGTATTATCTTTTTCATTTATATATTTTAAATCAATACTTATATATTTTAAATCAAAACTTCTAGGCTGGTAAGAAACTATTTCTCAAATTGTGTTGGCCAATTGATTTTAAGAACAATGAAATACATTAATAATAATAATTAACTCAGATGCTAAAGGAATTTCAATCTTTATTAGAATCATAGAATTTGGGAATGGGGAAAACATTAGAAATCATCTGAAAAATAATATTGGCACTTTTAAAATTGTAAGGCATGATAAAGATACTACCTATTATGACAGGTGTAACCTTTGGAAGACTTTGAACTGAAATAACTGATATAGAATAACTAGCTCTAAGGAGAGTTCAAAGATTTCTTTCCATTTGCATTAGTAATTATTAAGCAACATTTCATCTTATTCATACAAAGTAAACTTAAAATTAGTATGAAGGAAACCAAACAGTATTACCTAAGATGCACTGTATCTCATTTTCAAGGTTTTCCCTTAGGGCAGTAAAACTGTACTTTATAACTGGGAATCAGTGTAGTGTGATGGGTAAGAGTGAAGAAATCATGAGACCTTGATCAAGATTTCGTATTGATCTTAACTGATCTTGAGAAAAATAATTTAACCTCACATATCTAAATCTTGTGTAATATGGGGTAATAAAACAGTACAGTAGATGGTGATGTGACATGCAGATGGCAGAACTGCTTAGAAGCATTTTAACTAAGGGCAATAGTAATATTTAACAGGATACTATAAACACTTTAATGTTTATAGTATGAGTTTCAATGAGTTTGAAAATGAATAATTTGTAATCTGCCAAAAGTTTAACAAAATCAGTAGTAATATCTTAGTAACTTGTAACCATCATATTAATACTCTTATCAATGATCCTGAGATTACATTCTAACTAACTGAAAATCAGTTTCTCCATGGTTCATACCACCTTAAAGGTTGATATTTCTGTAATTCTTCACGCTCAGACTTACCTACATAATGTAGCTGAAATGGACTTGATTCCACTTTGAGCAAACCTAGGAGTGGATTGGCAAAGTGCTGCCTTTTTAAAATTCAAATTTATGGGTTGAAATGGGCAGAAAAGTAAATATTTTCTCATAGAATAGAAGTCCAGTGAGAGAACACCTTTACATATGTGTTTATGAATTAATATTTTTGCCTCTCTATTTTCATATCATGATAAGCTGTTAACCATATAGTCAAGTGAAGATTGAATTTTTAATGAAAAGATAATTAGGTATTTTCCTTGGGTGTCTGAATAGTAAAAACACACAATTTCTTTGAGATACTTAAATAATTGGCCAGTACCTTCACATCCTTCAAGATTTTGCCAAATAGTGCCTCCCCAATGAAACTTAAGCAGACCTCTTTAGTGAATGCTATCATTAAACCTTCTTCTTAGCTCTCATACACAGATCTAGTTTCTCTTTCATAGCAGTTTTTATGTTTTAACATAGTTTTTTATTTTCTCATTCATTTTTCATTTTTGTGTTGTTTTAGTTTTTGCTTATAAGAAGTAATTTACTTTAATATTAACTTAGTAGCACTTACTGCTACAAAAAGAGTATTCAGAATATAGTCCTTAGATGTATGCCCAAAATATCACTGGGTAAATATTCAGCCATACAGTATAAGAAATATCACTAAATATGTCTTCAGAGTTAAAATGATTTCATGAAGCTAAAACATTCACATAATATGGAAAATGGTTTTCTTTCACAGAATGCTTATTGGTTTAATTTTTTCAAACAGCAAATTTTAATATTTTTCCTTTACCACCATGCCTTTATTTATTTATTTATTTATTTATTTATTTATTTATTTATTTTTAATGGTGCATTGTAATCATATATCTTATTGAAGTTCAGAGTGATAGAGTCATACATGCGCACAGCCCTCCCCCATTTCCTGCCCCATTCCCTTCCCCTCTCCTCCTTCCTATGCTCAGTATAGTGATTGCCTTTGTTAAGTTTATGTATGTACATGATATCCATTAAGGTGTTTCTCTCTTACCCCCTCCCATCTTCCTCAGGTCCCCTATTTCACTCAATTAATGTTTCTCCTCCTTTTTCTGGAGTCCTTCCTATGTTCTAATTTCTCCCTAGCGTCTACATTATTTTGTTTATTGTCTGTCTTCCTCCCACCAGAATATAAGCTCTGTGAGGACAGAAATCTCTACTCTTCTGATGTATTTTGAGGGCCTCTGGCTTAGTAGCTAGCACAAGAATATACTCAGTATGTGTTTAGTGATGGACTGATTGAATGACTAAACAAATTTGTAAACTATTCCTTTTTATTTTATTTTGATGTTATTTTTACTTTCTAATAGGACACTAATTTTCAATTTTTTCCCCTTTTTGTTCCATGGTAAATCCTCCTTGAAGGACAAAGCCAAATCAATAAAAACTGAAGTCTTCTCATTGAAGGGGAGGGAGGTGAGGAAAATCAGACTTGACCCTTTTGATTTTTGTTGTTCTATGTTCAATCCAGGAGGCCTGTGGGAGTTTTAGAAGCGATTTGAAAGCTATTCTACAACCCTTAATGGTTAAAGACTTTTGTTAAAATTCCTCTAATAAGCAGTCTTAAAGGAATATTTTAGAAGGGAACAGTAATTAATTCTCGTGATTCTCTGTGTCTACATAGGTAACAAGAAAAGGCTTCTAGAAGTTTGGTTGCCAAATAGCATGATTTATTGTGACCTTTTCAGGAAGTATCTTTTGGCAATTTGTGACAGAGGGCAAATTTGAAAGAATGAAGTAGATCTTCTCATACTTTATGGTCATTCCCTCTTCTCTGGTCCTCAAATAGCTCTATATACCCAAGGGGCTTTCTACTTTTTACCCAGCCCTGAGAAAATGATTACATGTTCAACTAGATGATTGATCAAAGACTCTAGGTCTGTAGCCATCTGTCATAAGTTGTAGGACTTTTACTGAAAGCTATAATGATAGAAAATATCTGAGTTTTTTAAAAAATGAACAAGCTGGGAGTAGTGGTGCACACTTGTAATCTCAGTACTTCAGAGGCTGAGACAAGAGGATTGTAGGTTTTTGACCAGCCTCAGCAACTTAACAAGGCCCTTCAAACTTAGTGAGCCCATTTAAATAAATAAATAAATAAATAAATAAATAAATAAATAAATAAATAAATAAATAAATAAATAAATAAATAAAGTATGGCTGGGGATGTAACTCTGAGATAGAATGCCCTTGGGTTCAGTCTCCCATACCACAAAAATACATACATACATACATACATAAACAAAACTGCAGTTTCTGAGACCATATTTTGCTTAAAACCAGTGCCTTATTACTTGTCTTTGTGAATGAGGGAGGAAGGGGGGGGTGAAGGAGAGAGGGAGAAGGAGAAAGAGAGAAGGGTTTTATTCAATCTTAGTCATGATTGCTGAAATTATCCAGGAGATTATGCTTTATATAGGACTGCTACACAGGGTGTAAAACCAAAGCTTTCAGAATAAATGTTTTGAAGTTTTTTGACATGAAAAAATGTAACCACTTGACTTATAGCAGTTACCAATTTTCAGGACATACCTTTACACGTTCAAATTATACCTACTGACACAAAAGACCTGTTAAACCAAATGTGGTTCTCTCTGTTGGCTTGTATTCCTATGAATTGCTGTGTGCCTTTGACCACATTATAGCCCATTCAGAACTGGAGCAGATGAAGTAATCCCCAGTCATCATTAATATTTACTTCCATCCAGGTAGAGTTCAGGGATGTCATCTGAGGTGTGAACTGCAACTATTTCCTTTCATCTTTAAACTCTTTTATTATGTAACCCAATATAGACTATAAAATTATGCTACTGAGACAATAAATAAGTTAACTCAGAAAATCAAAACAACTTACCTGTTGTTGGGATTTCAAAGCAATGTTTTATTTTTTGGCTCCAGGTACCTGGTCAACTGACCCAATTTTCCATTTGATTCTTTTCAACCTGGAATTATAAAATCTGTAGACATTTGGAGAAAATTAAATTTAATCCATTTAAGGAGGCAATCAAATTTAGATTGGGCTATATTCCATTTAGGAATGGGAATTCATAATTGGCCAACTGTGATTCTAGTTCACAGGGAAACCCTAGTTCATATGCTAATTATCAGTTTTAATAGATTGCTAGTAGCAAAATTTTCCAGACACAGTGAATGGGTTTTTTTTATGCTAGTTTGTTATGACCATCTTTTAAGTAATTATTTGTTTAAATAAAAGCATGCATTATCTGACAGACAGTCAGCAGGGCATGCATTTTCAATTGCTTTCTCAGCAATATGGTTGTGTTTGTACTGACCTGTTTGTAATTATCTGTGGCCACTGGCATTCTTTTCAAGAGTGCTGATTAAAGTTAGGAGTCATTCAGTGCCATGAAAGAAGAAAAAAGTCATTTGGTTCCAAAAAAAAGTCCACACTTAACTTATAACTATGAAGACGATCTGTTTTGACTTGTCTTCTCATTGTTTTTAGGAGTAATGTCAGTGATCCATTAGGCTGTCTCTGTTTCTTTTTTCTTCAACTATTTCAAGTATGACAATCAAAACATTCTACAGAAGATGCTGTTTAAGCAAGGGAACAGCACAAGTAGCTCTCTTCCTTCATTGGACATTTTAACAATCTCCAATTGCTCAGATACCAGTATCAACCCTGATATAATTACCTTTGTCTTGACCCAGTATTTTTTCAGCGTGGCTGCCCAGCATCCAGCTCCCCACAGTCAGCTGGGACACATTTCTAAATATACAGATTTTCAAAGAACTTAACAGAGAATTTTATTCAATAGATCCATGGCAGATCAGAATCCTATACTTTTATAAAACCCACTCTCTCCACTCCCTTCCCCAGAAACTACAAAGTACAACCAAGCAGCTGCTGTTAGCTCGAACAGTTTGCTTTAGCTCTCTAAAACCTCATGATTTAATTTTCATGGTGATGAAGATTTTATTTTTCCTTAGAGTTACACATATATCTTATTACTTCGCTTCATATTGGTTCTGTGTCAAAAGACTTTTGGCTAATAAAAAGATGATGATCTTGCTTCAAGAGAAGTTGGCCCATTTAGCAAGGACTAACAAAGAAGATGTTAGGCTTACCCTTTACCTAGTCAACAAACAGTTGTTTTTCACATCAGTTCAGATATCTATGTTTTCAAGCATTGCTGGAAAGGTCATTAAGACTTTTCTCATATAAAGTTTAGACTGTGTGCTTTTAAAAAAGGGAAGAATTAAATAAAAACATGAAATTGAATGTGTGGCAATTTTTGAAGGTATTATGTGATGCCCCCCCCCATAGATACTTTGTAATGTTTTTTAGCATCATTCTCCATTACAGGCCTCATCACTATTGATGAGATCAAGGCAAAGAACAAGCAGAAGAGCAAATGGTGAGCTCACATTAAAAATATGCCACAAATATGCCAATTTCTGCAGAATTAATGAAAAATGCACTAAATAAAATAGAAATGAGTAGTTTGTATAAAGTCATGCTTTAATGGATAGATATTGAGTCCCTTGAACTCTATTAGAAAACAAGAAATAACTCAATCAAAAAATGGGCAAGTGAACTAGACACTTGACAAAAGAAGAAATATAAGTAGCCAATAAATATATGAAAAAATGTTCAACATCATTAGCAATATTTACTTCTATCATAAAAATCCTCCAGCTGGGTTGCATTTATTAATTTGTCATTTACTGCTATTAGAATGTGAGATTCTTGAAGTCAGGGGAATTGTTTTCAGTTCTGTATTGAGCATAGATATACAAGTCAAAACTACCCTGAGATTTCCCTTCACCCAATTAGAGTGGCAGTAATTAAAAACACAAACAATAATAAATGCTGGCAAGACTATGGAGAAGTAAGAACTCTGACACATTGGTGAGATTGCAAATTAGTGCAGCCAATTTGGGAAACAGTGTGGAGGTTCCTCAGAAGAATAAGAATAAACCTATCATATGACCTAGCTATACTGCTCCTGAGTATCTGTCCTAAACAATTGAGACCAGATTTCCATAGTAATACATTCATCTCTATGTTTATAGCTGCACAATTCGTAATTGCCAAACTATGGAACCAGCTGAGATGTCCATCAACAGATTATGGGAGATCACACACACACACACACACACACACACACACACACACACACACACACTGGAATTCTACTCAGCCATAAAGATGAACAAAATTATAACATTTTCAGGGAAACACATGGAACTGGAGAATATTATGCTAAGTGAGATTAGTCAGTCACAAAAAGTGAAGGATCAGATGTTCTCCCGCATATGCAGAAGCTAGGGAGAACACAGGAGGAATCCAGACAAAGGAGGAGAAACCTAAGTGAAGTGAAGGAGGAGACCTGAGGGAGGGAGGAGGGAGGCAGGAGGATGGGAAGACTTGAAGAGGGAAACACCTCAATGGACATGATGTATGTACACAAACTTATCAGTTACTCAATGTGTTGAGCATGGGAATGTGGGGAAGGAGAGGGATTAGGGTGGGAACTGGGAAAGGACTCAAAAATTACTGTGTGTATGTATGCCTCCATCACCCTGAACTTCATCAAGATGTATGGTTACAATGCACCAATAAAAAAAATAAAGAAAAAACAAGAGACTATTCTTATGAGACATTATAGAAATGATAGACCCAGGCATAAAAATTATATGAAGATATATTGTCAGATTTTTAAAAAGTACTTAAAAGGAAGTGGCTAAAAGAAAAGTGTGTGCACAAGAAAAAAAAAAAAAAAAAAAAAAGGAGAAAAATGCTGAAGCTGATAAAGCCAGGCTCCTATGGTAGCCACTGGGACAGCAAGACATTATTTCCCGAAAGAGAAGGGATGTGGAAGAGTAATGATGCAGCCTGAAGGACAACTCCAGCATCTAGGGAAGCTCTGTACATGGATAGGCATGCATTTCATATAACTTGAGGGGCCACCAAAGATATCCCTTTGCCAAAGATATCTCTTAGTGACTGCCCTCTTGCAAAAAATTAACATAAAATTTTTTAAAGGACCATATAATTTTAATGAGTTTATCTGTCTCTAGGCAGGGATCTGATGATATGGGACATTGGATAAGTACATTGTAAGGTAAGGAAAACATCAGATGGCATTGTTCAGTCCTGAAATCTGCCTTAGTGGCATGTATTTGGCATTGGGAGTAATTAGCACATTCACATGATAGGTGCTTGAGTCATGAAGTAGAATCTGATCATAGAATTAAATTATTTGGGGGTGGGGGTTAAGGATTAGCTGTGTTACCAGTACACATTAAAACACTCAGTACACTGACACATCTACCCCAATGTAGTCAAAAGTGGATTCTTCTTTCTTTAGGAACAATGTTAGACATAATATTTACTTCTATCATAACAATCCACCCGCTGGGTTGCACTTATTAATTTGTCATTTACTGCTATTAGAATGTGAGATTCTTGAAGTCAGGGGGGTTGTTTTCAGTTCTGTATAGAGGATAGAGCTTTATAGAAGGGAGATAATACATCTTGACACACACACACACACACACACACACACACACACACACACACAAACATAGTCAAAGATCATGGAGATTGGACCAGAATAGACCCACATGTAAGCCTGTCTAAGCCTCATTTTCCTCATTTGTAAAGTACAGACAATAAAATATACCTGTTTTGTTACGGATATTAAATATACAAATATCAATAACATGTATAATATATTAGTAGATATTAATAGAGAATGTTGAACATGGGGAGAGTGTTGTGTGTCTTGATGATTCAAACAAAATGAAATAATCTTAAAGGGAAATAAAAGTAACCCTTTAAACCACAGACTATATAAAGCAGAGATAAACAATATCCAGAGTGTGTGTGTGTGTGTGTGTGTGTGTGTGTGTGTGTGTGTGTTTTACTAGGAATTGAACCCAGAGGCATTCTACCTTCATGCTACACCCCCAGACTGATTTTATTTCTTATTTGGAAACATGGTCTTACTAGGTTGCTGAGAGCCTCACTAAATTGCTGAGACTATCCTGGAACCAGTGATCCTCCTGTCGCAGGCTCCTAAGTACTAGGATTACAAGTATGTACCACCACATGGATGTATATATATTTTTAAAGCTTACTGAGTCACAGATGTTGAGAAAGGAATTAAAGTGGGAGGAAAGAATAAGAGAAATTGAAAAACATTCTTTGTGATGCATATCTGCCAATTTATTATTAAACAAATAAAATAAAATGAACAAAAAATAAATAAAACAAAGAACTTACTTGAGGTGAGCTAACAAAGAAATTATTCTGTTATATTTTTCATCTCTAAATAATAGAGGCAAGATGGTTTCTTTTTATTTTATAAATTTCCTTGATTAAGACATTAAGATCCTGTTTATAATGAACTACTTTTAGCATAAATCAGATAAGCCTTTTTTGTTCTGGATTACTCAGTAAGAAAGTGCTCAGTTTGCTTTTGTCTTGTTTTGCTTAAATGCTCTTCTTCATTAAAAGAGACTATATGATGATAAAAATCATAATCCCTTCCTGTCCTTTATTCCCTTCTTGGGTGTGTTTTGAGGAGTTAGAAAACTAAATGAAAGGTATGAGAAAGTGAGATAATTAGGAAAGAGCAAATAGGGGTAGTTGGTAGGGGACTGGAACAAGAAAATATGTGGTAATATGTTTTAAACCAGGATAATTGTGAAATTCACTATGATCAGAAAATCATAGAAAGTTCTTTATAACTTTCCTAAAGAACTTTAGGAAAAGGACTGAACAAAAAAATAAAATATCCTTGACTACAACTTTGTTATTCTTCTAGCCCAAATGCCTTTAACATAATCTCTGCTAGTTCTATGTGATAACCATTAAATTACCAAGGTCACTCCTCAGAGACATAGAACAATCAGTCCTTAAATTCATTTGGAACTACAAAAAGGCCAGAATAGCCAAAGTAGTTCTTAGCAAGAAGAACTGTGCAGGTGGCATCACAATACCTGACTTCAAACTCTACTACAAAGCCACAGTAATAAAAACAGCATGGTATTGGCACAAAAAGAAACACACAAATGGAGCAGAATAGAAGATTCAGAAACAAACCCACATGCTTATAGTCAATTGATTTTTGACAAAAGAGACAAAAATATGCACTGGGAAAGAAATAGCCTCTTCAACAAATGGTGTTGGCAAAACTGGATAACCAGATGCAGCAAAATGGAAATAAACTTCACTTTCTCACTCTGCACAAGAGTCAATTCAAGATGGATCAAAGACCTGGAAGTCAGTCCAGAGACCTTGCAGGTACTTGAAGAGGGCATAGGCCTAACACTTCTGATAGTTCTATGATGATGATGATCTAAAAGTTTGTGTGCTCAGAGGAGGATATAACGATAAGAAGGTTGCAACTATTAAAAGTATCTCATTTTAATCAGAACCTGCCTATAGAAACTATCACCAATTAGCTATCTGTATGATGTAACTACTTTTTTTCCTAAGACATTTATTGTTTATTCTGTCTGCTGTGCTCTGTATTTTCAATTTAACTGGAGTTAAGCCTGGTATGTCAAACTCCTCATCCACTTTATCCACTTTTTAAAAAAACACTTTCTTTAAAACATCCCTCCACCCCCATACCCAAACCCAGATTTTTCTCTGCCAAATTTTACATCTTCAGTCACTAAAGTCATCTTCACAAAGTTGATCATCTTCACAAAGTTGAAGCCCTTCTCAGCTCTTTCTTGGCCACTTTCTTCTAATAGGACTTCTCTTAAAATAAAGTCCACAATTAATCACACTATTCCAGATGTCTGAGCCAGGCACAGTAAAATAGAAGCATTTTCTGATTCTGGAAATAATATGCCATCTAAGCTCAGAGGGATTCTTGAAATAATACTCCACCTGTGGTCAAAGGGACAAAGGGATGTGTATGGTGTGTTAGTTGGTGTTAGCATTTTGCTTACTCATACTGAATTTTTAGTCCTTTGAAAGATAAATGTTTTCCACATGAACTACTTTTAAGTCAGTCTTCCATTCTCTACTCAACAGTGAATAATGTGAGCTTGCTTCAAGGCATGAAACATTTCTGTTCAATTTCATCTTCATTTCTAAAAAATAATTTCAATAAATTAAATATTTACTAAATATCCTAAGAAAGTGACATGTAGGGGAATGAGAAATTTTAACCTAGTTTATATCAACCAAGCCAAAACATGTATTGAAAATAAATAATTGATCAGTAACCCTTTTAAAAAGAAAGTTTAGTTCTTTTTGAGTACAACCACTGTTTTATGGATGAAGATATTGAGAGAAAAAGAAGTGTTTTGCTTAGGGTTAATCAACAAGTAAATGGAATAATTAGTTTAGAATGTAAAAGGGCCCTTGTATTACATTTCCCACTGCTTCACTGCCTCCTGCTTCCCACAATAAGTTTCTACACTGGTTCATTATACATTTTGAAGAAAACCATATTATCCTTTTTTTTTATATTTCCAAATATGAATCCAGCTATTTGGAAAGTTCATATATGGGCTGCTCAATACTTAGGGACATCACAATGATTTTTTCTTTTTATTGGTGCATTGTAATTAGACATCATATGAGGTCCTGAGTGATAGGAATACACATGCATACAATTCAGGGAGCATTTCTTTCTGGGTCCTTTCCCTCCCTCCCCTTCCCCACACATGTCTTTGAGATTGGCACTGGTAGTTTAGCATACATGCATAGTGTTATTTCTACTATTACCTTCTTTACATCTCTATCCTCCCACCTCCCTCCTCTGAACCTCCTACATCACTCCATTAGGGACTCTGCTTGTCTGGCTGAGGATACCTTGTTTTTCAATTTCTATCTAGTTCCCACATATGAGAGAAAACATATAATTGTTTGCTTTTTGAGACTGGCTAATCTTTCTCAAGTTCCAGCCATTTTCCTGCAAATGTCATAGTTTTGTTTTATTTATGGCTGAGCAAAATTCCATTGTTTGAATATACCACAATTTTGTGATCCATTCATCTGTTGATGGATACTTAGGCTGGTTCCATAATTTGATTATTGGAAATTATGCTGCTATAAACATGGATGTGCTTGCATTTCCAATATTCTGACTTCAGTTCCTTTGGAAAGATGACTAGGAGAGATATTGTTGGGTCATATGGTGGTTCCATTCCTAATCCTCTGAGAAAATTCTCCATACTCATCTCTATAGTGGCTATACTAGTTTTCAGTTCCACTAACAGCATATAAGAATTCCTATTTCCCCGCATCCTCACAGGCGTTGATTATTGTTCATGTTCTTGATGATTTGCCATTCTAAATTGCAAGACCTCGTAGAGAATGGGCCTGTACAACGGTCCAAAGCAAGAATCACCAGTTTTAGTAATTTCAATTACTTTGGTCCAACCATCTTGACTTATTTTTTTAAAATTTTGAGTCAAATTGCTGTTATGAAGCAAATCATATTCCTCAGCTCTAAAATACATAGATGATATAAAGCTATCAGGATTTCAGAGCCCCTTCCCTAATTCAAACAGATGACTCTATCCTTTTA
Source organism: Graphiurus murinus (assembly GCA_004027655.1). Lineage (NCBI taxonomy): Eukaryota > Metazoa > Chordata > Mammalia > Rodentia > Gliridae > Graphiurus > Graphiurus murinus. The sequence continues at coordinate 4,983 of PVLC010008381.1, read as the reverse complement.
CCTATTTGAACACTGTGTTGTCCTCACAAGATTTTATAAAGGAAGGAACTCTTATTTCAAAATATTTGAAAACTACTGTTAGAGGTTATCAATTTAAGTATTACACTACCAACATTTTAGATCTTACCCTTTTGAAATTTTGGATTACCTTAAAATATTACAAATCCAATTGTTCCTAAGGAGTAAATCATAGAAGTTCATTTTTTGCCATAAAAGTACCTTGAAGCCCTTTATATCTATGTTTTTAGACCAAGATTTCTAGCCTTTGCCAGCACAGCTCTCTTTGCCTAAGGGAAAACTGAGAGGAAAGATTTCATGTTTTCACCACTAAATCAGAGGCTTTCCCTACATTCCTTTCAGAGGCAATAAGAAAGTGTTGTGTCTTTCTACATTTCTATCTGTTTCCACTGCTAATTGTAAGCTGAGTTTTATCCTGTTATAATTTACGGAATGGTTATTTCATAGACTCAACGGGATATGTTAGGAGATCCTATGATATGGTAATATAGTAAGAGCAAATCTCTCTCTCTCTCTCTCTCTCTCTCTCTCTCTCTCTCTTTCTCTCTCTCTCTCTCTCTCTCTCTCTCGCGCGCGCGCATACACACACACACACACACACACACACACACACACACACACACACACACGCCCCCAAATTCTTCTATAATAATTTTACTATTAATGACTGATTCTTAACAAAAAAAAGTATAGTTGTCTCAAACACTACCGACCCAATGGAAATAGATAATATTCAAATCTTTGTTTGAATCAGGTTAATGTCTTCCTGTAGTTAGATTGAACTCAATTTTGATTTTATTGGAGAGTTGTTATTTAGGTCAACAACACTAAAGATAGAAATAGTTAAAATTTAAGTAGAAAGAAGAGAATATAAACAAAGAGATTTAGAAGGGCTTCCCAATTAATTCTAAAATCTAATTCATATTAGTTTATCTTTTTGAGCCTTATTTAAATAAAAATAACTTCATTCTTCTTATTTATATTGTCCCTAAAATATTTTGGTGCTGGTTGGGAATAAATACCCAATATTTTCCTGAGTAAAATGTTGCATCATAATTTTTTCCTCCTTTCATTTGCCCTATCTTTTACTCATAAATAATTGCTTTTGTTTTGTAACTCTAACTTTCTTTATTTTTCCTTTCCTTATCTGTTAAAAATTTTACTACTATTAATAGTGCTGTTTGAGGTGAGATTATAAATTAATGCAAAAATTAGCATATTAACTTAATCATCAACTTTTGAAATCACTTCCTTTTCATCTGATAACTTTAGAGATAAAGATACAATGACATTTGACTTCCATTTGGCAGATGAGCAAAAATAAGAAGTGTTTCCCAAATCACATAGTAAGGTAAAGGCAAAGTCAGAATTGAATGACAATCTTTCAGTTCCTAGCTACCACCAAGCAACATCATGTATGAGTTTTTATGAGGGCAGTATAATGTGTTATTATTACTCCCAAGTTATGCTGTGTCTTAGAATATCAGGACATAAACTATTTCTCAGTAAATCCCCAAAATTGAATTAGATAGCAAAATTAACTAATATTAAATTGTTTGACTGGTACTGTTTTCCAGACAAGCCAAAATGATTTCTGATGTGATATTATGAAAATCTTTTAGAGTTTGTGTATAGTTCTAATTCATTTATGTTTATGTATTTTTTTGTTTTTTTAACTCCTGAGAAAAATCTTATTTCTATTCTTACCGTATTCTACACTCTGAATGTGATTCAGCATTCTTCTTCTTTTTTAAACTTTATATCTCCTTTTAATGTAGTCATTGTTATTAGCAAGATGGATTTATATTTTGGTACAATGAATATTGTTGAGAATAAGTTAATTTTATTTTTCCTTGCCCATATTGTTAAAGAATACTTCTAGGTGCTTATGAGTGATTTAGTACTATTTAAGAGCTCATAAGTATATAATAAATATATTTATCTCAATAGTCAGTTGAGGTTAGGCCTTGTACAGGAAAAAAAAAAAAAAAAAAAAAGAAGATTCTTATACTAATTTCCCAAACCTACTTTTTCTAATTTCCTTTTAGAGAACCATGTGGTCCTCCAATCAAATTCTGGGGTAGTATTAAAGCAAACAATGATCTATCCATGGGTCTATGAGTGACAGCACATAGAAAGTTGCTTAGCTCTTTAACATCTCCATCTTCTATATGACATTCATGTGACAATGACAGATGAAACTATTCTATATTTGCTTTGAAAGCCTAAAAAAAAGCTATTTAATGAATACAAATTATCAATAGTATTTGTATGAGTCACATTTCCTAAAGGGTATATGAACTATTGGAAATTTTTTTGAATTATTGTTAAGTCTATTTTGGATGGTCCAAATTGCATTTTCTTCTTAGTGCCCCATGAAGTTAAACTGTTTTTGAAATTGTCTTTTAAGATTACAAAATTTATTTGAGCTCTCTAAATGAAAATTTTCTTGCATATTTGTTTTATAACAGAATACTAGGTAAGGAACATTGGAAACATAATTGATGTTTTCTCATCTTTGTTTCACACTCCATTCAATGCAAAACTTATAAGAATCCTATTCTATGGGTTCAGGGAAACCAAGACTTTGACTAAAATCATTGTACTTACATTCTAACCATGTGAAACAGCTATTAATGAAAAAATAGATGAACATATTGTGTTAGATGGTGATACATTCTACAGTGAAAAGCAAAACAGTATATGGCATATAAGGGTGCACAGATTAGAAAAAGAGGTATAATTTAATGTGAAATTGTGGGGAAGGCCCTCATTAGTTGTATGATATTTGAGAGGAGACTTAGGTGATTCTGTATGAGTTCAATCCTTTTGGTTCTTAGGAGATATGTTTCTTTTTAACTCCAGTGATTTCAGGCTAATCCAGATAACCTCATTATCTCATTCTTACCCTATATTCTTCCTCCTAGAAGACTTAGCTGATTTCTTTAGGTCTCAGCCTTTCTGGCTTATACAGCATGATGCAATGCTTTTGCTCAGAAATGTGTGGTTGTTTCCTAATGCCTATCACATGAATCCTAGATTCTCCTTTATTTTCTTTTCTTTTTTTTTTTTTTTTGCGGTACTAGGGATTGAACTCAGGGGCATTCTACCTCCGAGCTATACCCCCAGCCCTATTTTTTGTTCTTTATTTTGAAACCGAGTCTCACTAAGTTTCGGAGTGCCTCACTAGTAGCTGAGGCTGGCCGCGAACCCGGATCCTCCGGTCTCAGCCTCCCGAATGCTGGGATTACAAGCGTGCGCCACTACGCCCGACGATTCTCCTTTATTTTCATAATCTTTAAGAATCTTATTTATCCAGTAATTTCATCTATAATCTTTACTCCAATAAATAGGTCTGTTCATAGTACTGAATTGAGTAAGCACCACTTATTTCAAACTCTTTCCTTATTTGCATCATTCTCCCACCTGATATGCCATTCTTATTCTAAATATTTTCCCCTAGTTCCAAGAATTTAATTGATAGTGACAAAGATATTTTTATTATAATGAAAATAAAATTAATTTAGATAGGTAACCTCAACTGGAGGCTGATACTAAGTATAGACTTAAGGTTGTAGGCCTGTTATCCTGAAAGGGTGAATTCCTTGATCTTGTTCTTCCATTAAAAGGTTGGTTTGTGATGTAGCATGGGGAATGGTGAGGGTTGGGAATTAAAATGATTGGGATCAGTCATATGTTTACAAATGCAGCACTGTTCAACTTACTATTCTACTTATCCCTGTCACCCAAGGGGAAACTGAGGTTCAGAAAGTTTTAATCCTTTGTTAGTTATCATGGAGGCATGCTATTTCTTTTCATTGTTTTGCCCCGTCATCTCTTCATCATATGCATACTATTCTAGATTGACTAATTTTTCTGATTATTTTATTATTAGGTGCTTACTTTATACAACGGACTCCCTTTTGGTATCTTTCATGTCTTAGTCCTTCAGTCAATACATGATTCTAAAATACCTGTGTGCCCAATATCATAGTACAGAAAGAGATTTGGAATATGTTCTTCCTCTGCTCAAAATACTATAGATTCTTTTCATTTCTCTCAAAGGAAAATGCATATAGTAGCCACAAGGTACTATGTTATTTGCTTCCAAGTGATCTCTTACACCTCCTCTTGTCTCTCTCAGGCCAACTTTGCTATTCCTCACACCCATCCATGAGGGATATGCCATCTCATAATCTTGGCTGTAGTGATCCTTCAATATTCTTGCTTAGTTCTTTATATATTCTAACTCTGTGCTTAGATTTAAGCTCATTGAGATCTACCCTTAACCTGTTAATTATTCAAACGTTCACTCCTTGTCTCTTCCCTTACTCTTTATCCTTTTTAAAATATTTTTGATTTTTAGCACCTTCTTTTCTTTTTTTATTAAATATTTTTTATTGGTGCATTGTAATCATACATCTTTGTTAGATACACGCTGGTAGAGGCATATATGCCCACATCTCTCATTTAACCCTTCCAACACCGTTTATGGAAGAAGCTATCTTCTTTCCAGTGTGTGTTTTTGTCTTCTTTGTCTAAAATAAATTGGCTGTAAGTGTGCAGATTTGTTTCTAAGTCTTCTATTCTGCTCCATTGGTCTATGTGTCTGTTTTTGTGCATAGAAAAAGTAAGTGGAGAAATTAAAAAATTCCTAGAAATGAACAAAAACAGAGCACAACATATCAAAACATCTGGAACACTGTGAAGGTAGTATTAAGAGGAAAAGTTATAGCACTGGGTGCCCAATTAAGAAAAGCAGAGAGTTTGTAGATCAGTTTTGGGAGGATGGCCATTTTGATGATATTTATTCTGCCTATCCAAGAGCATGGGAGGTCCTTCCATCTCCTAAGGTCTTCGTCAATTTCTTTCCTCAGCTTTGTATAATTTTCCTTATAGAGGTCTTTAATCTCCTTGGTTAGGTTTATCCCTAGGTATTTTATTTTTCGGGGTGCTATTGTGAGT
>PVLC010008380.1:0-58666 GCA_004027655.1 Graphiurus murinus | reverse complement strand
TATTAGCCGTGCTTCCTCTCTATGCGAGAGGTGGAGGCTTTTTATAGCTGCGCCGGGCCTAAGCCACGAGGTGTCTCATACAGCTCTCACCTGGCCGGCCACGAGTCGGGTGTGCTGGTGCATGCGCTCTGGCGTGGCACAGCCCACCTGTAGCTGCTTCTGGCACTTTACCAGGCGCCAATCTAGAGGCAAGGTCCAGCTGGCCAGGCTAGGCCCCCGACACTGGAAATTATTGTTTCTCTGGTTCTGACGTTTACTCACTAGTTCTTCTTTATAGTTAATCTCTTTAAGTATTTTCTATAGTGCTGGTTTGGAAGACATAAATTCTTTCAGTTTCTGTTTGTCATGGAATGTTTTTATATCCCCATCAATTTTGAGAGAGAGTTTTGCTGGGTATGAGAATCTTGGCTGCAAGTTATTTTCTTTCATAGTTTGGAATATGTTACTCCAGCCTCTCCTGGCTTTTATGACTTGATTTGGGAGGTTTGGAGTGATTCTAATTGCCTTGCCTCTAAATGTCACTTGGCCTTTTACTTTTGCTGCCTTTAAAATTCTCTCCTTAGTTCTACATTGGTCAGCTTGATTATTATGTGGCATGGTAAGCCTCTTCTTCGGTCTTGTCTTGAGGGAGTTCTGTATGTTTCCTGTACCTGTGTGTCGACTTCTCTTTCTATGTTTGGAAAATTCTCTGATATTACTTCTTGGAAGAGATTGTTTATTCCATAAGTTTCAACTTCTAATACCTCTTCTATGCCTATTTTTCTTAGGTTGGCTCTTTTAAAATTGGCCCAGATCTCTTTGATGTCCAATTCATACTTTCGTATTTTTTTTTCTAAATTCTGTACTATAGATTCGTTTTTGGAATGATCATCTTCTAAGAGTGATATTCTATTTTCCATGTGATCTAATCTGCTATTTATAGTTTGTATTGATGCCTTCATTTCGGTTATTTCATATTTCACTTCCTTGAATGCTTCTCTTTGGTTCCTTTTCAGGTCATCGAATTCTTTGTTTATTTGTTCCTTTATTTCTTCCTTTATTTCTTTAAAGCTCTGTCTACATTCTTTCTGAAAATCCTGTATTGTTTCTAGTATTAAAAATCTGAATTTTTCTTCCGGTAATCTCTGCCATTCTGAGTTGGTGAGATCTGTTATTGAGGGGTTGTGGTAGGTCATTGTTTCTTTGTTGTTTTTCCTTCCCAGGGTTCCCCTGTTCTTATATTTATATCTTTGCTGCTCTTGCAAGTTTTCTCATCCAATCTCTGCGGGGGGGATTAGAGGTGTCTGAAGGTATAAACAGGAATAGTTTGTATTCAGTGATAGAGGTTGGGTGACAGGTCACAGTAATGAATGCAGGAATAGGGTAAAGAAGAGGGTACGTTCCTGTGGAGTAAAAGGTCGAGTGTGTTGAAGTGATATATTGTAAAGATTAGTGATATTAGATATATCAGGAGATTCTGGTAGTCATTGTAGAGTTTTGAGTGTGGTAGTATGAGATGGTCTTGATATGAGACAGGAGAAAAAGGAAAAGAAAAAGACAAGAGAGGAGGTAAAGTGTTGAGGAGAGAAATATAGAGGGGAGAGAGGAGGGGGAAGCTTGTAAAAGGGAAAATGAGGGGATTCAACAAGCTAAGCAAGTATAAACAAAGCAAGCAATCATCCAAACAAACATAAGTTAATCAAGGCAATACAAAACGAATACTGAGTAAAAACAGATAAAACATAACACAAAAAACCCCCAAACAAACAGACCAAAAAAACCCCAAAACAACAAAAAAAAACCCAGAAAACAAAAAAAGACAAAAGAAAAAACAAAACAAAACAAAACAAAACATAAAAACAGCAACCAACTACTAAGACAAACACTCTGCTAGTTCGTAAGTACCGAGATTCGAGTGTGTCTCTGGCATTTTCTCTGTCAGTGCAGGCAGGGGGTTTCATTGATGATTCTCACTGCTAGCTTATGTCTCTGTGCTCTTCACAGAGTCTGACTACGGCTCTCTCTCTGCCATTGCTGATGGCAGGAGTTCAGTCTAAATGCCGGACCTTTTCAGATGCTCTGTGTGCACTGCGTTCTTCTGCACATCTAATCCTGTCTAGGGGCTAGAAGGGCAAGTGTCTGAGTCTATCCTTTGTATAGGTGTGCCCGCACAATCCAACTTATGGATCACTGTCGCTCGTATTTCCGTTGTTGTTTGCTTCACCTCTGGTCACTGGGGGGCGCAATAGGTCAATGGAGATCTGGATAGCTGGATAGCTGGCAGGATGTTGTATGGGAGAGGTTGGCGCGCAAGATGGTGCGCTGGTTCGTGGCGCACAGCACCCTCTCTCTTGTTTTTCCTGGGCTCTGTGTGGCTCCACACCTCTTTCTATCTGTCAAGTAGTTGCGTTTGCTGCCATCCTGGTTCCAGCTTTGCTGTGCAGTCAGTCCCCCAGGCTCTGTTGTGGGGCCCTGGATATGTCCCGCTGGAGTTTAGGATGATCGTACCATGCGTTCCCGTCGCTGTGTCTGGTGGCAGAATCTCCTGCCTGGGTGGAGCGTGGAGTTCCGGAGGTGCCCACGCCATGTCTGGTCCCTGGGTCCGCCGCGGTGCCTAGTTCTCGGAATCGGGCTCACCTCCACAGTTCCGGGACCTGGTTCCGCCGAGCCGGTGGCCCGAGGCCCGTGGCCCGTGCCACATGTTGCTTGGAGGATCCCTTTGTTTCCCGACTGGTTCTCAGTGGTCCCTCGGTTCGCAGTGGTGCCTAGTTCTCAGAACAGGCCTGACCTCTGCAGTTCCAGGTCCCGGCTCTGCTGAGCCCGCGGCCTGCACTGCGCCTGCGGTCCCGCCGAGGTGCTGCTTGGAGGACTCCTTTGTTTCCCGACTGGATATCTGAGTTTTCTTCCATTGTGGTTCAGCTTTCGCTCCTTTTTGTTGCTTTTTTCCTTCTGTAAAGAAGCTGGTTTTGGGGTAAATTTGATTCGAAAGCACAGCGTCTGGGGAGAGGTATTTCACTCAGATGCCATCTATTGATAGATTCTGATGGCAAATAATTAGGAAAGGTAAGGGCCTGCCAGTAGGTCCCTCTGTGGCCCATGTTTGTTCTTCCACAAGCTTAATGGAGAATAAATAAGGCATCTCATCCTCTTAGTGAGCAATGATGCTACAGCCTTACTCATGGGAAGAATGTGGGCTTTGTGATGAGCCAAACACATATTTTGAGCACAGAGGACATTCATTGCCTCGGTCCTCAGATAATGCATTTGGCCCAGTCCCGCCACTGCTAGGTTCACCTTCTCCCCAGCCAGAGAGCAGCAGGAGCTGGTGATGAGGCTAATGCTGGTCTTGAAACCTCGGAGCCAAAGAATGGCTGACCATGTCTTCCTTTAATAGAGTGCCACCTCTGCTGAGTGCCAAACTCACACATGCTGTCATTTACTTTCCAGGCTAGATCTGCTTTCCCAGCCTATAAGATTGGAATTATTATCTTCATACTCCATGTTGGGGTATATGGGGGCAAAGGAAAAACAACCTGATGGCAAGGAACGGGCTTTATTTAGGAATAAAACCTAGAAGGAAACATCTGACAGGGAGAGAGCCCACAAGAGTTAGAATCCCACCTTCTTACAGGCTATGGGCTTTTTATGGGGTTAGGAAGCAGGTACAGTAGTATTTGTGTAAGCTTTTGGCTGGTGTGCTAGTGGCCAGGTCATCTCGGGGCAAGGCAATGGTCAGGAGGCTTTTTTCTTTCTTTGTTCCTTTGTTCTCAGTCATCTTCCAGCATGACCTCATGGCCAGACCTCACAGTGCCAACCTCAACATGAGGAAGACGAGGAAATATTAGCTCTCTTTGCTTCAAACAGTTTTAGTGAGATATAATTTACATCATACGATTAACTTGTTTATTTATTTATTACTTTTTGTGAGTATGTGGTACTGGAGATCTAGCTCAGGGGCACTCTAGGATTGAGCTATATATACTCCCAGCCCTTTTTATTTTGACACAGGGTCTCACTAAGTCACTAAAGGTCTCACTAAATTGCTGATGCTGGCCTTGAACCTGCAATCCTATCTCAGCCTTCCAAGTACTAGTATCCACCACTATGCCTGACTACAATTCATCAATTTAAACTGTAAAATTCAATGGCTTTGATATATTAACAGATGGGAGCAACTATCATTTTATCTCTTAAAAAATGAATTAACCCTTTGCTGTCACTCTGTTACCCCCTAGCCCCAACAACCATGCTTAAGAAACCATTAATTTACTTGCTGACTTGTTTCCCTTAACCAGATATCCATATGAAGGGATCATAGAATATATATATATATATTTTTGTGATTAGCTTCTTTCACTTATCATATTTTCAAGGTTTGTTCATGTTGTAACATGTATCAGTGCTTCATTAGTTTGTCATAGCCCAATAATATTTCCTTGTATGGATATGCCATTACTGTGTTTATCCCTCCGCCACTAATAGATTTTTTTAGTTGTTTCTACCTTTTGACTATTATGAATAATGCCACTATAAATCACTTATGTACAAGTTTTTGTGAGAATATATATTTTCAGTTCTCTTGGATATATACCTGGGAGTGGAATTGCTGGGTCATATGGTAACTTAATTGTTTGAGGAACTACTAGATTATTTTACCTGAAGGTGTGTGTATGTTAGAATATAGTACATCTTGCCTACCTTACACATCTCCCAACCATGAAAAAATGAATCATGCTCTCTGGTCTTGGGCCCCATTTGATCCTGGTTCTCCCTCCAAGTAGATTCCAAAGTGCGCCCTGTACTGGGAATTGCTGCACTAACCCATGACCTCAGTGATATTTGGCGCCACTTAATGTTATGAATTGTTGTATTGGAAAGCTGAGGCAGGATGATCACAGGTTTGAGTCCAGCCTGAGCAACATAGCAAGATCTTGCCTCAAAAACGAAAAATATGAAGTTCTGGTAGTGTAGCTCAGCAGTAGAATGTCCCTCGGTTCAATCCCGAGGAACATACAAAATATATTATCTAACGCTGAAGAATTATCAATTGCAAAAACTCAACAAGAAATTAGTGGTGCTTCAGTAAACCCTCTCTTCCAAGCATTGGGCATCCATGGGATATTTGGGAAGAGATGGTTTGATTAGAAAAGGCTTATAGAGCTCTTTTTCTGTCAAGTCTGATCTTCATAGCAGGGAGACAAGACAACAAATAATTCAGCTGGATTTTAGACATACCAAGGAGGTATTGCTTCTACACCCTGCATGCCATGTTTCTTAGAATGATGCTGTGAAAAATCTCTTCACAAGAGTCTAGAAAGATTGTTAGGCTTCAAGAATTACTTAAGAGCCAGGTGTGGTGTTGCATGTCTAATCTCTGTACTAAGGAGGTTGAGATAGGAGGATCGCAGATTCTCAGCCAGCCTAAGCAACTTAGTGAGACTCTGTTTCAAAATGAAAAATAAAATAAAATAGGGTTGGGGGTGTTGAATCAGAGGTAGAACAATTTTGGGTTCAATCCCCAGTACCACACAAACAAAGATTAAAAAACAAAAGAAAAAAAGAGTGCCTTAAGAAACTGCAAAGCCCCCTGGTAGAAAAGAACTTGACAGAAGCCAGAGGAAAGCTCACCAAATGCTGTGTGTATGTATGTCACTATCTGTAAACTACATCATGATATGAGACTACAATGCACCAATAAAAGTATTTTAAAAATAAAAGTATTTAAAAAAAAGAAAGGAAGTTGATAGGGAGTTAGGGAACCAGGTGGGGACATGACTGATTTCTGGTAAGAGTTGTAAAGGGAGGAGAGTTGACAGGACAGATTGTTTGCCTCCTCAGGGCCCCTTTCTGCCCTCAGGCTGTTCTATGTTCCCACATTTCATGGGAGTGAGATTTATTCTGATTCTGCTGGTAGGGGATAAGTAGTGGGGGGGAGAGCAGGAGGGTGTGTGGGAATGGAAGTAGATGAGGGGGGTAAAAAAGACACATCCTGGATTGCATCATTGCACCCAGCACTCCCTCCCTGCCTGGCACAGCTCAGTGCCTAGAGATTTACAGCTAAAGATTCTCAAAATATTTCTAGGACTGTATTTACAGCAAAACACACTGAATCCTCAGTCTACCTCATAGTACGTCCAGGCCTTTGCCCTGGCAACCCTTCCTCTTGACTTGTTTTAAAAGAGAAAGTGCCACACCAGTGAAATTCTAGCCATTTTTATTCTTATTATGGGGTCTGAGGTTTAAATATGCACAAAATGCTTTCATATACATTAGATACAATTTTGACCCTTTGAAATTTTGTAAGAAACCAGGCACAGTGGTGCATGCCTGTAATTCCAGTACTTGGGAGGCTGAGACAGGAGGATCACAAGTTCAAGGCCAGCCTCAGCAACTTAGCAAGGCCCTCAGCAACTCAGGGAGATCCAGTTTCAAAATAAAAAATAAAAGGTTGGGGATGTGGCTAAGAGGTAGGATACCATTGGGTTCCATCCCCAGTAGCAACAGAACAAAATAAAACATTTCATAAGTTATTTTTGTCTCTATTCACAGAGGAAGAAACTAAGACTTGAAGGTTGTTAAATAACTTTCCCAAGCACACACCACTAATTTTAGGCAGAGATGGGACTGGAACTTGGAGCCTGTGAGTCCACGTTCTTTGTGCTTTGCTCCACCAAGGTGAATATCCAATATACCTTGAAAAGCATCTTTAAGTCAAAGGGAATTTTGCGGATATTTTTATCCTCACATTTTTAACTCCTGAACCATAAATAGGGGTAAAGAATAACAAATATCACTAATATTAAGGCATGGTTGAGCTGAATTAACATGAATTTGCAATGGAACTATTATTGGTGCTTGTTTTTCATATTTGCTAGTATTATTGAATTCAGTAGTTCTCAACATTTTTTACAGTCTGGGATCCTTTCGGAAATGTGATAAATAGAATGAATTGTCTATTTGGATAAATACACACAGAAATATATGGAGATTTTTAATATACATTTAGAAGGATCATGAAGCCATCTCTGAGCCCCAGGTTATAAACTCATAAATAGAAAAGAAAAATGATTGTATTTATCCAGTATTAAGGATTACCAAGGAAGGTATGACAGAAATTTAAAACTAGAGCAAATTTCAGACATTTATATCCAGTTGTTTACTTACCACCTCCAACTCCACTTGAATATCTAATAGAAGTTAAAATTTAGAATTCTTTTTTTTTTTTTTTTTTTTTTTTGCGGTACTGGGGATGGAACCCACGGGCATTCTACCTCAGAGCTACACCCCCAGCCCTATTTTTTAGTCTTTATTTTGAAACAGGGTCTCACTAAGTTGCAGATGGCCTCACTAAGCAGCTGAGGCTGGCCACGAACCCGGATCCTCCAGTCTCAGCCTCCCAAATGCTGGGATTACAAGCGTGCGTCACCACGCCGGGCTTAGAATTCTTAATTTCCACTTTCCACCTCAACCCATCCCTCTTCTGATTGTCCATTCTCAGATATTGGTACCATCTTGTCATGAAAATCCAACTGTGTGTCATTCTTGGTGCTTTGCTTTCCCTCTCACATCCCATCGATTAGCTGGTCCTGTCAATTTCACCTCCATCATGAATTCTATGGCCCTCAGCTTCTCTTCGTCTCCCTTGCCTCCAGTCTACTCTAGGTCACATGGAAGGGTAGAGAAAATGCTTTATAAGGAGATGGAGTTTAAAAGCCATCTTTTAAACTGGTCTTTGAAAAGGTTGCAAAGGCCGTATGTGGTGGCGCATGCTTGTAATCCCAGCATTTGGGAGGCTGATAACGAAGGATGTGGGTTCGAGGCCAGACTCAGCTGCTTAGTGAGGCCCTCCAAAACTTAGTGAGACCCTGTTTCAAACTAAAGAATAAAAAATAGGGCTGGGGGTATAGCTTGGAGGTAGAATGCCTCTGAGTTCAATCCCCAGTACCGCAAATAAATAAATAAATAAATAAATAAATAAATAAATAATAAAAAAATAAAGAAAAGGGTGCAAGTCAGACATGATGGCACAGGTCTGTAATTCCAGTACTTGGGAGGGTTAGACAGGAGGATCACAGTTTCAAGGCCAGCCCCAGCAACTTAGCAAGATACTCAGCAACTTAGTGAGATCCTTTTTAAAATAAAAAATAAAGGGCTGGGGGTGTAGCTTGGAGGTAGAATGCCCATGGGTTCAATCCCAAGTACCAAAGACAGAGAGAGAGGGGGGTGGAGGGGAAGGGAAGGGAAGGGAAGGGAAGGGAAGGGAAGGGAAGGGAAGGGAAGAGAAGGGAAGAGAAGAGAAGAGAAGAGAAGAGAAGAGAAGAGAAGAGAAGAGAAGAGAAGAGAAGAGAAGAGAAAAAATAAAAGGGTACAATATTTTGAAGTAATCCTGTTGAGAGGTATGGTGGCTTCAGACTCTGGAGGTAGCAGAATGGATACGTTTTTTGTTTGTTTGGTTTTGGTTTTGGTTTGGATTTTGGTACTGGGGATTGAGCCCAGGGGCATTCTACCTCTGAGATCCAACATCAGCAGTATTTTATTTTGAAACAGGGTCTCACTAAGTTGCTGAGCCTGGCCTTGCTAAGTTGCTGAGGCTGTCCTTGAATTTACAATCCTTCTGTCTCAACCTTCTAAGTATTGGGATTCTAGGCCTATGTCATCACTCCTGGCTTCCCCCAGCTCTTAATTTTGAAACAATGTCTCACTAAGTTGATGAGGGTTCCACTAAATTACTGAGGTTGGTTTTGAACCTCAGACCCTTCTGTTTGAACCAAGTACTGGGATTCCAGGTATACACCGCCACATCTGGCGAGTGAGTAGTTTTGTAAATGGGTACAGATCTTCTTTATGTTCCTTTTCTTTTCCTTCCCTTCCTGAACAATTTGGTCCCTGAACCATTAAGTTGCCAGGAAGGAGCAAGATGCATGGAAAGGCAGCTGCAAAGTAGAAGCCTGATCCCAGTGGTAAGCGGGTCCCTGCAGAGCCCCAGCTCAATGCACAGATACAGATGGCACACAGGTACAGGGGGTCTGAGGCTGAGCAGTGGGGGCCGGGAATCCATACATTCCAGCAGCCCCGAGTAGGGTGTCAGAAACAGAAGAGGATAGCAAGGTTGTCCATTCTTGGTTGGAGGGGCAGCCTGGTTTGGGGTGTTGGAGCCCAAGCAGTTGAGGAAAGAATCTGCAGAATGCTTAATAAGACAAAGGTGGAAGAATAACTTTGCTGTGGAGGAGCCTAGCAAACACCCTTGTACCCAAGTAGCCAAAGAGAACATGGTCAATAATAGAATACATTGAAATCACACATCCCCTGATAGGAGGCAATGAGCAGACTAGAACATTGCTTCTATGGTTAACTATGGTTGAAGTGCATAACTTGAACCTAATTATGAGGAAATCGATAAACTCAAATAGGGGGGAGGTCATCCTATGTAATAGTTGGCCTGTAATTTTCAAATGTATCCAACTTTTAGATTTAAGTAGACTTTTTGTTTGCATGTGGTGCTGGGGATGAAACCCAGGGCCTCACACATGTTAAGTAAGCTCTCTATCACCAAGCTACAGCCCTGGCACATTTTATTTTATTTATTTATTTTTAAGCAGGGTCTCGCTAAATTGCTGAGGCTAGCCTTCAATCTGCGAGCCTCCTGTCTCAGCTTCCCAGTACTGAGATTGCAGGCATGCACCACTGTACCTGATCCTAAATAGATATTCATTCATTCATCATTCATTCATTCATTACAGTGCTGGGGATTTAACCTAAGGGCATTCTACCTCTGAGTTACACCTCCAGCATTGTTTTATTTTTATTTCGAAACAGGGTCTCAATAGGTTGCTAAGACTCTCACTACTTGCTGAGGCTCTCCTCGAACCTGTGATCCTCCTGTTTCAGCCTCCCAAGTATTGGGCTTACAAGCATGCACCACCATGCCCAGCTCGTAATAAATTTTTATAACTGGGAAAATATTGTAATAAATATGAAAAATAAGGAGTTAATAGCCCTTATATGTGTGTTTATAAAACCTCATACAAATAGAGAAAAAAAACTTAAAACTTCAATAAAAGCAATCACTTTGTCCTTGTTTGAGGGATTTCATTTCTCCAACAAATCAGGTTGATAAACCTGGCTTCTTCATAGAACCCTGTACTTTTCCGTCAAACTTGTCATTAATTAAATATTTGTAGATCTTTGTGTTTAATGCCTCTCTCCCATAGTGGATTACAGGCTGAAAGGGAGAAGTATTGTTCTTTCTTTCTATTTTTCATTTGGGTTTGTTTTGTACATTGCTGTGTCCTCAGTATTTAGTAGATTGACTGACATGCAGTTATCCATTAATAAATATTGGCTGATTGCATAAATGGATGGGGGGAGGCCACCTTACAAGTTATTCAGGGAAAAAGCCCTTTATGGGTTGGGTACTATGCCCAGGAGCCACGGAGGGGATTAGAGCAATGTCCTTCACCCATATGCCTTTGAGTCCGGCCCTGAGACAGGCAAGGTCCAGCTCTTTGTGGAGCTATAGAGAATCAGGCCAGCACTGGGGCAGGGAGACTGCCCACTTGCCCGCAGAAGATTCTGCCTGGGAACTTGGCAATCTGGTCACTACACCTGGAACCAACACACATCCGGAAGAGTCCACCAACCACAAAAGTTGTCTTTGCCCTGCAGCTCCTGGAACAGATCCAGGGTCATTGTGTCACAGTGCTCCAGAGTCCAGGTGTAAAGTGGGCTACTGAACCACAGGAAGCCTGCTGCAAGGTCCCCCAGAGGAAATCTGCCACCTGGGCCACCTCTTTTATTTTGATTTCAGAAGGAGGTCTGTCCCAAAGCCTTTTCTAGATAGTGTGTGTGTGTGGGGGGGGGGGAGATGGAGATGGAGGAGAAATCCAGGTAGAGAGGAAAGTTCAGATAAATGCAAACAACCATAATGCACATGGGGCTCCTATAGGTAGTTGATGTGACTGGACCTCAGGGGAGGAGGAGGAGCAGACCAAAAGATGAGGTTCAAAGTGCAAAAGGCTACCTCCGAATGCCTCCATAAGGAAAGTGAAATTTATCCTGAGATAATGGGGAGCCACGAAAACACCCAGGGTCACACTGTAACATTTTCCCTCCCAGGACCTGGTGGAGAATGGATTGGAGTGAAAGGCAAACCACAGAGGAAGCTGTTAAAATAGTCCACACAAACTGGGTGTGGTGGCACCTGTAATCCCAGTACTTGGGAGGTTGAGACAGGAGGATCACAGGTTTGATGCCAGCTTCAGTGACTTAAAAAATAAAATAAGACTGGGTAGCCAGGTGTGGTGGTACATGCCTGTAATCCCAGTACTTGGAAGGGAAGGAAGGAAGGAAGGAAGGAAGGAAGGAAGGAAGGAAGGAAGGAAGGAAGGAAGGAAAAAATAAAGAAAGAAAAATAGGGCTAGGGTTGTAGCTCAGAGGTAGAACACCTCTGGGCTCAATCCCTATTAACATACAGAGAGAAGGTAGTTACTACAAAGAGAAAGGGCCGACTGAGAGAGGCAAAGTTGCAGACTAGATGTTCAGGTGAGTCAGACAGGCATGTGTAGACCAGTGGTGCTTCCATGGAGGTATGCAATACAGACAGTGCGATTGTTGGATGTGTTAAATCTGTTCAGAAAAAGTCATGGCTGGAGACACAGACTTGGCAATCCTGACCCTGTAACCCAAACCATGATGGTAAATGGGATCACCCACAGCATGTGTCACAGGAGGTATGAAGGGCAAAAAGGGAGCCTGAGAAATTGCCAGGATGGTCAGAGGAGAAGGTAGCAGAGATTAAGTCTACTAACATAGTAGATTTTTGAGACATGGGGAGTAGGAAGTAGTGTCAAATAGCACTGTGAAGTGTTAAAAAAAAGTCCACGGCACACAGTAATTAGGAGGTTATTGAGAGTCTTTCCTAGAATGGTACCAGGGAAGGTGTGAATGCTTGACACCTCTAAGATTCCAAAGGACACTTCCACAGACCAAGGATATTCCCCCATAAGTAGGTAAAACCTTCAGAATTCTATGGGCAAACAAACCTTTATTTCAAAAATAAGGCTATTCTATGTATGTGTCATTACTTTGTGTGTGTGTTTGGGGGGAGATACTGGAGGTTGAACGCAGAAGCATTTATCTCTGAGATATACCTCCAGCCCTATTTATCTGGAAACAGGGTCTCACTAAATTACTGAAGGCCTCACTAAGTTGATGAGGCTGGCCTCAAATCTGTCATTCTCCTTTCTCAATCTCCCAAGTACTGGAATTAGAAGCATGTACTACCACATCTAGCAGCATGTGTCATTTCTTTCCTTTTTTATTGTGCGTGGGGAGGTAGGTACTGGGAATTGAACTCAAGGGCATTCTACCCCTCAGCTACATCCCAGACCTTTTTAAAAAATTGACATAGGGCCTCACTAAGTTTCTGAGGCTGGCCTTGAACCTGCAACCCTCCTGTCTTAGCCTCCCAAGTACTGGGATTACAGGCCTATGCCATTACACCTAGCAGTAGGTGTCATTTCTAATAAGGGTTTGCCTCATGTCTCTTGTTCATACATTATTATACATATTATATATATACATATATATACATATTATACATCCTTTTATTAATGAACAGAATAATGATCAGAAGACCAATTTATGACCTCTTATGTGGTCATTATTCCATTAGGTAAATTGTATCCCCCAGAAAGACGTATTGAAATCCCAACTCCCCAGTACTTCTCAGCATGTGACTCATTTGGAAATAGGGCCTATTGCAGATGGAATCAAGTAAGGAAGAGCTCACACAGAGCAGAGTGGGCCCTTATGAAAGGAGTGACAAAGAGAGACATGCAGAGCCCAGGCAAGGCAGAAGCTGAGACTAGAATGATGTAGCTTCAAGTCAAAGGGTGCCAAAGAGTGGCAGCCACCACTGGAAGCTAAATGAGGCAAGGACATCTATAACTTCTTCTTGTTTTAGGCTGCATATCTTGTGAAACTGTCATTCCTCTGAGTTCCCAGCTTCAATATCTATGGTTTCAATTGACTGCAGATTGAAGATGTAAAAACAAAATTGCATTTGTCCTGAACTTGTACAGATCTTTTCTCTTGTTGTTATTCTCTAAACAATACAGTAGAAAACCATTTGTATACCATTTACATTGTATTAGGTATTATATGTAACCTTGGTGATCATAAGTATATGGATATACTTAGGTTACATGCAAATGCTATGCCACATTATATAAAGGACTGAAGCAGCTGCAAATTTTGGCATCTGAGGGGATCCTGGATCCAATCTCCCATGAGTCCAGAGACAACTGTAATTATTCTGGCACCCCTGCAAAACAAATACAGTTAGCAAGTATAAAACAATGGCTTTGCTCTGGGGACAAGCTCTCTTTGATAGAATGAGACCTCACTAAAAGGGATTGCTGTGAAGACCTCATTCACACTGAAACATGTGACTACTTGATAGAACTGACAAGTTGAGAGGAGTGGTCACAGTCTTGGTGGCACTTCACATGATCTTTACTCTTAGACTCACAAGGACTTCACATGATCTTTACTCTTAGAGTTTCAAGCTCCCAAGTAGTGAGATTACAAGTGTGCACCACTATGCCCAGATCATCCACTATTTTTAGGAGTAGATTTAGATTTACAGAGAATTGAGCAGAAAGGACAAAGGGATGCCATATAATCACTCTTTCTACTCTCCTGCCCACTCCCACTGGGTATATAATCTCCCCTATTGTTAATATTGTACATTAATGTGGTACATTTGTTAAAATTAATGAACCAATACATTATTATTAAACAGCATCTGTAGAGTATGAGTATGGTCAGCATGCTCATTGCTATAATCCAAAACAACTGGCCGCACAATTTAAAGGAAGGAAGATTTATTTGCTCATAGTGTTTTGGAGATTTCAGGGTTCAATCCATGTGAGGTCAGGGTCTGGAGCACAGGGCATGGTGGTGGGAAACAGAGAGAAAGAGAGAGAGTGAGGCTCTGCTCTCACATCATGGAGGCCTGAAGCAGAGAGCGCAAGCAAGAAAAAGTATTCAAAGACAAAAGCAGTCCCTAATGACACACCTCCAGGGACACACCTTCTCCAGCCACACCCCACTTGCCTGGGTTACCACCCAGATCTACTAACAAGATTACAACCTTCATGACTTAATTATATCAGCCCTGAGCTCTTCAGGGAACGTTCTATATTTGTATCATACAGAATAATTTTAGTGCCCTAAAATTTCCTTTTGAAATTTCTCTTCTTCTTCCCCTTCTCCCAGCATAACTGTCAATCATTTATCTTTTCACTGTCTCCGTACCTCTTCTTTTTCCAAACTACCATATAGTTGTGATGTAGGATAGAAGAAATAATTAGGCAGGAAGGAGACAAATGGGAAAGAAAAAATACAGATATCACTTTAATGTAAACACCTGGAACTAAAGCGTGACAGCCTCCATTCCAAGGTTTGGAAGTTCCTTAGACCCTGCCCCCCCACCTAAGAGCCAGGACAAAGGACACTGGAAATTTACAGCTAAGGGCAGACCTATCTTGAAACCTGAGAAAGAGGAAGGACTCAATTTGGACCACCTACTCAATTTACGCCCACCAATACCTGAAGAAGGAGGAGGTCCAGACTTCTTTCGTGCCCACCCCTCTTAAAAGCCTATAAAGGAAAGGAGTTAACCACACCTCACTCTCTTGGGACCTGGGAAGCGCATCAGGACAGGAAGATGCCTGCTCACCTGTTTTTCTCCCCTTTCCCTTATTTTCCTAAATAAATTCCTACTTTTTGATCCTGACTGGCACGTGTTAAAATTCTTTTTATCACGAATGCCAAGGACCCACGAGTGGGACTGGGTTATCCCACAACAGTTGGAACCAAAGAGGACTTGGTTTCTTCAGCTTCACTTCCTTTGCTTAGCCATATGAATTCAGTTTTCTTCCATGTCTTCCTGTTGCTTGATAACTCTTTTATTGCTGAATAGCATTCCATTGTTTCAATGGACCATGATTTATTTATCTATCTATTTACCTGTTGTAGAACATTGCTCAGATTTTGGCCAGATGCTCATAAAGTGTGGCAAACATTGGTGTGCATGTGTTTATGTGGACATAATTTTTCAACTCCTAGGAGTATATATCAAGAAATGTGATCGCTGGACTGCAAGTTAAGAGAAATGGAAAAACTGTCTTTTCAAGTAGCTGCACCATTTTACATTCCCACCAGCAAGGAATGAGTATCCCTGTTGCTCCACATTCTTGTCAGTGTTTGGGCTTTTATTCATTCCGATAGGCATAAAGTGGGGCCTTGTTTTAAGAAATAAGCTTTTCGGGAATGAACATGAAGAGCTTAAGGTTAAACTAGAAAATTTACATCTCTAATATTCTAAAGAACTAAGATATTCCTTCATAAATATGTAAAGCCTTCAGAATGCCACAGGTAAATCGACTCTTATTTCAAAAATAAACTTTCAGTTTGAGAATAAACATACGGGCTGAGTGATTACTCTGATATATATTTACAATCTGTAATTAATGTATCTTTCACCACCTATTCTGTAGACATACAACCTTCCAGACTGCAAGATGGAATTCCCTGTAGTTTCTTTCCCCTCATCTCTGTTCAGTGTGTGTGTGTGTGTGTGAGTGTGTGTGTGTGTGTGTGTGTGTGTGTGTGTGTGTGTGCAAGCTTGAGCTCACATGTGCTGGGGATTAAACTCAGGAGCTTTCTATTTCTGAGCTATACCCCCATACATATTTATTTTTTATTTTGAAACAGAGTCTTGCTAAGTTGCTAAGGGCCTCCCTTGAGTCTGGCCTTGAACCTGTGGTCCTCCTGTCTCAGCTTCCCAAATACTCAGATTACAGGGATGTGCCACCATGCTTGGTTCTATCTGTCCATGTTTTAAAACCTCTGTCTTCATCAATTGGGCTTCCATCTCCCCAAAACCTTTCTGGCCCTTTTCCTCATTCCATAAACCCAACTTCCATGGACCCATCACATTTCTTTCCCCACATCTGCACCTTGAAAATATTATGCTAAGTGAAAGAAGCTAGGTATAAAAGACCACATAATATATGATGTCATTTGTGTGACATAACTTGTATAAGCCCCACAAATCCTGCCTGCCTTGAGATTCCAGATCTTTATTCTATAACTGGAACATCTCTCTCTATTGGTGTCCTAGAGTGGGTATTTTATCTCCTCAGTAATGACCAGTAGATTCCATCTTTCCAGTATGCCTTGCATTTGTCTCTCTCTCCAATCCCAATACCACTCCTTGGTTCAGGCCCATGTTACCATGTGAGTATCACAATAGCCTTTCTCTGTCTCTGCGTCCTGTATTGCTAACCACACATTTTTGCTGTAAAGAAACCCTGATCCAGCTGGGCATGGTGGTGCACATCTGTAATCACAGTACTTGGGAGGCTGAGACAGGATCACAGGTTCAAGACCAGCCTCAGCAATTTAGTGAGTCGCATCAACCTAGCAAGACCCTGTTTCAAAATAAAAACTAAAATAGGGCTAGGGTTGTAGCTTGGAGGTAGAATTCCCCTGAGTTCAATCCACAGTACCACACAAAAAAGAAGCTTTGATGCCATCCCTCCCTTGCTCAAGTTGTAAAGCTTTTGCTGTAGTAATATTTAATATACATTTCTGCTGTGCACCAAAGCCTTTAGTAACTGTTCCTTGGCCAGCAAACGCAACACAGAGACTTTGCTCCAACATTCAAATCCTTCTACAAATGACTCTGACCTTCCATTATAGTCTCACTTTGCACTGCTCCCCAACTTGGACCTTAAGCTCCAGTCAAACAAGACTATTCTTGCTAATCCATCTATTTAAAATGCCATTCTTACAACTCATCTCCCCAGTAAATTTCCTGTTCTTCAAAGACCATTTTTGACATCTACTCCTGTATGAAGTTTTACCTTGACCATTTTATGAGATATGTCATTTGCTGTGTGTATGTGGGAGACTAAGGATTGAACCCAGGGACATTCTACCGCTAAGCTGCACCCCCAGTAGCTTTTTTTTTTTTTTTTTTTTTGCTTTGAAACAGGGTCTTGATAGGTTGCTGAGAGTCTCACAACATTGCTGAGGCTGGCCTTGAACCCTGTGATCCTCCTGTCTCATCTTTCCAAGTACTGGATTACCAGTGTGCACCACCATACCTGGCTATTTCCTTTGCTCTTCTAGACTTTTTGGCTCTTTCTTTTTATAAAATCTGTTGTAGGTATGGCCAAAACCACTAGTTGTTGCATAATATCAGATCTTCCCTCCCTTACTTCTTAACAGTAAAACTGACATTTTAAGCTAAGCATATGATCATCTTGAATAAAAACTACATTTCCCACATCCCTTCAGATATATTTAGTCCTGTGATTAAGTTTTAACCCAGGAGCTATAAGCAAAAGTGGTGTGTGTAACTTCGGGACTGTGTCCTTAAATGTAAAAGGGCATGCCATCCCTTTCTCATTCTTGAATAGGAAAAAATGGCTGCAGCTCTAAGTGTCATTTGTACTATAAGGTGACTTTGAAAAAGAAAGTTATACATGGCAAAGCAACAAGAGAGAAGGCACTTGGCTTCCAGCACCAGGGATGTGGTTACTACCTCTATGATGATGACTTTCCATTCCATGTATCTTGCCTGAACTCCTGCCCCAAACTCTAGTCCTTTCTTTATTGCCTCCTGATTTACATCTTCATTCCATAGCCTCTGTCACTATAAATCACCATGCCTCAGTCCTGGATTGATGGATTTGGGAATTTTTCAACATGAAAGAAAAAGAAAATCCTGTTATTTGATCATTTCCTGTTGCTAGTGAGTGAGCCTGACCCCCAATAATGTAACATAACTCAGCCTTTTATGTCTTGTCTTATAGATGAGTCCTTGCCTCAATCCCTGTTTGACTTTTAGGAATGCCAGTGTGTAATATAAAGGAAGGCAAGATTGAGGTCTTTTCTCTATAGCTTGGCAGAAGACAATTCTATTTGGTCAATGCCTCTGAAATGAGCTTGCTGATAACCATGTGCTTACCTCCACAGAGCTTCCAGTTTTTAACTCAAAGGTCGTTTCTGAGGTCCACAAAGAGCAGTATTTCTGTTCTTAATTGGGGAATATGTTAGTGATGGTCATTTCATTTCTCCTAGGAAGAAGCACTAGTGTATAGACATTAAGACCATAGACTTTTTGCTGAGCGTGGTGGCTCACACCTATGATCCCAGTACTTGGGAGGCTGATATAGGAGGATCACAGGTTTGAGTACAGCCTCAGTAAGTTATTGAGGTCCTCAGAGACTTAGTGAGACACTGTTTCAAAAATTTTTAAAAATAGGGCTAGGGGTATAGCTCAGAGATATAATATCCCTGGATTCAATCCTCAGTACCACACACACACAAAAAAAAAAAAGAAAGAAAAGAAAAAAAGACCACAGACTTTGAAGATCTATTTCTTCAGTTCAGATCCCAGTTCTACTATGTCCCTATCTGTGTGACTCAAGGCAAGCTGCTTAACATCTCCATATTTTAATTTGCTTGCTTCTCATGCAAAGATGATAATAATGCACACCTATGCCTCTCATGCAAAGATAATAATAATGCACACCTAATTGATTATTGTGTAGAATTAGATGAATTGATACACATAAACATGTAGAACAATGCTTAGCACATATAAGTGCTGTTATTAGTAAATAATTGTTACCTTTATTATTTTCTGGGAATTTAATATGGAACCAAGTAAAGACTTTCCCTGTCCTCATGAATCTTACAGTCTGGTAGTACAGAGGACAGACATTAAACCATATTTCAACAACCTTTAACTTATAGTTGTGGTTAGTGCTACATAGGAGCCTATGAACATGCACAAGAGGGGAATCTATGCTAGGCTAGGAAATGAAGCTAGACATCTGTGCAGCAGCAACATTTAAGGAGCAACATGGGGAATGAGTAAATCAGCCTGGGCAAAAGGGCTAAAACAAAGGAGAGAAGGGTGAGGGAACTCAGGTGCATCAGTGATCTCTGGCTGGGCTGGAATGTGTAGCTCTATGGTCAACATTCCTAGCAGAAATGGAAGAACTGAACATGCTCCACAACTGATGGACAAGGGCCTCAGGGGCCAGGGTAAAGAGAACACCAGAGGCTTGGCCTTTGGAAACAAATCCTCTAATCCCCTCAGAAATTGCAGGGCAGAGAGGCACAGACCAGGGAAAAAGTGACAAAGTACCCATGAGGATATTCTGGCAAGGAAAAGTCAAGGCAAGGGTGGCACAAAACTGGGTGAATCTCTTTTGTGGTCTAATTGTCGAAGAAGGTCCTTGCATATTTAAGAAATCACATTTGCTGTATATATGTAAAGGGTTGAGTTGAGAGACCTTAACTGCTCAAATGTATTCCTGGCATGTACAACCTTAAATTAGAGGGGCTAAATAAAGCTGTGGCTTGTCCTTTCTGAAAGTTTGCCAACCACTGATATAGATCGTGTGGGACATGGGGCCTCATCTTCAGGACAGACACTGGAACTTGCATTCTGGCTAAAATCTCTGTCATCAGCCCTAATTTTTAGCCATGTATCTCTTGTTCAAAGGAATAACGTACTGGGGGCCCTAGGGGAATGTGGGTTTAGTCCTCAACAGGCCAAAGGATTTCTTGTCTAGAGAGTGAGTGATTGATTCCTGGATCCAAGCAGCCTGTCCCAAATTGTTCTCTTCCTTGGCATAGATATATCATCTCTGTGGCTTTTAGAGGTGCCCTTTGACTTCTGAGCAACATCTGAAGAGTTCTTTTAGTTTAGCATCAGTAAACACTTCGGACCTCCCAGGCAGCTCAAAGTCATGTTCCACATCACCTTGTTTGGAAACATCACCATCTGGTGGATTGCATGGCATGTGCTCTCAAAGACCTGGCTATGTTTTGCCAATTGAGGGCATCCATGACTTGCTAAATATTGCAGCTTGATATTAGAAGAAACCAGAGTTGGGGGCAAATAGACATATTCTGGGCTTCATGCTGCTAAGGTGAAATCTTGCTACACAGTCAGTCAATGCCTACTGTTTGGTTAGCTGCTCTCAGCACTGTGATGTGCCATCCCCCACCCAGGTGGTCCCTTTTCCAAAAGAGTCCTCTTTTATATCTGTGAACCTGGACTGTCTTTGCTGGGGCCACAGGAAATTTTCAAAAGATGGAAAGGAACTAACAAATTGCTGGCCTTTCCTTCATAGGTGATTAAAATGTCTTCCTTCAAAGGCAGGCCCTCCCTGGCGTGGTCGATCCCAGGGGTCTCAGGTCAAATGAGCCTGTGGACAGCCCAAACAACACATGTGCTGTTGATCCACATTGCTCTCATTCTTTCTGTAGTGAAAGTATTTGGGAAGTCTCTTCAACACTGCCTTTTAAAAAATGTTTTTGGAACTGGGGGTTGAATCCAGTGGCATTCTACCTCAGAGATATACCCCCAGCCCTATTTTTTATTCTTTATTTTGAAACAGGGTCTCACTAAGTTGTGGAGGGCCTCATTAAGTTATTGAGGCTGTCCTAGAACCTGCTATTTTCCTGTCTCAGCCTCCCAAGTACTGGGATTACAAACCTGTGCCACCATGGCTTAACTCTGCCTTTTTAAAGTAGCAGAAACACAGACATATTCAATCCTGAAAGAGATTATCTGGCTGGATATGGTGCCTAACACCCATAATACCAGCAACTTGGAAGAGTGATCAGGAGGATTGAGAGTTCAAAGCCAGCCTCAGAAACTCAGTAAAGCCTCATCTCAAAATAAAAAAAAAATAAAAAGGGCTTGAGGTGTAACTTAGTGTTACAGCACTTGCCTAGCATGTGTGAAACCCTGGGTTCAAGCTACAGTGCTACAAAAAGAAAATCCCACAAAAAACCAACAACATTGAACAACAAAAGAAAAAGAGAAAAATATCTGTTCAAGAAAAAAATGCAAGAGCTGGACATGGTGGTGCATGCTTGTAATCCCAATACTTGGGAGGCTGAACCAGGAGGCTTGCAAGTTCAAGGACAGCCTTAACAACCTAGTGAGACCATATTTCAAAACAAAAATTAAAAAGGGCTGGGGACGTAGCTTGGAGAGAAAATGCCCCTGGGTTCAATCCCCAGTACAGGAAGGAAGGAAGGAAAGAAGGAGAAAGAAAGAAAAATGCCTGTGCTTTGAACTTAAATGGCTTAGATTCAGATTCCTGCTTTCCCCCTTTAGCCCCACTACCTCCATTTCTGACCTTTCATTCCCCTATGTGTAGAATGGAATAGTCGCACTGATTATTTTCTGTGCTTGCAATAAAAATTAAATGAGACTGCAATTAACTCTCACTTGGTAATTTAAAAACGCAATATTTTAATTTATTTGGGGGCTGTCTTATAGTTTTGATAATAAAAAAAATCAAATCTTGCTGTCTTAGCCAAAAGTCCTTACTCAGAACTGATGTATACTTTCAATGATGTTCTTGGGGGGCACCTATTTAGTGCTTAGCAAAATGAGGTCTTTACGGATCCAAAGGATCATGTTGAAATTATGGATCTATTTTAGATTTAATTATCTCATTTGTTTAGAGTGGTCACTCTCAAACTTCACTATCTTCTAAGTAGCATGGTCCTTTTTCAAAAGAATTCTCACTTGGAATCACAATATATCAAATAAAGAAAAGCAAAGACATAGTCATCCCATTTGCCTCCTATAATGCCCACTAAGAGGGTCAGATATACAATGGAAAATTGGCTGTGCAGGAAGAAAAGAGACACCAGGCAGAGTGACATTGTTCTCATAATTTTTATTTTTCTCCACGTTCTCAAACACCTCTGAGCAAATAACAGTTTGCAAAAATCAGACTGTGCACCATGTGCAAAACAAATATGCACCACAATTAAGCAAACACCCACTTCAATAACAGTGTGTCAGGAAGGACAGAGGCAGCACATAGGATCTACTGCCAACAAGTCAATTTAGAGATTTGGTTAATTGAAATTAATAGACAGCTTGATAGAAAAGAACAAAGATTATAGAGTCAACAGGCCCCAAATTCCAGGTTTACAGGTGATCAGTTAAGTGACCTTTTGGATCTGACCTCACTGAACATTGGTTTCTCCATCTGCAAAATCATCTTTATTCCTTATCTGATAAAAATAGTTTCCATATCCCAGGTTTATATGGAAGTAAAATGAACTGATTAACTGATAAGCAAAATACATAATACCTAGTGAACAATCATCAAATGCTCATTTTCTTTCTTTTTTTTCTCCAGAAGTACCATAAGAATCATTACAAGATAAAATGCTCTAGACAGAAGTCCCCAGACAAAATTCAAGGTTGAATACTGAAGAAATTCACAGACTCGAGTTCAGGGGCAAATATGAGGATCTAATGGAGATATTTGCCCCTGAACTCAAGTCCGTGAATTTCTTCAGTATCAACGTTTTCAGTGATGAAATTCTGATGCACACACAGTGGGAAGAAAGGGAAAGCCAGGACTACTGGGCTTGCTGAGAGGTAGGTATAAAAGGGGAGGAAAGAGAGTGTAGTGGTGAGAGCTGCCACTGCAGTTGTGTGACATAAGTTAAAATCCCAGCCCTGCCATTTGCTGAGGCTTACTTTATCTGGACCTCCATTTCTTCCTTTCTTTCCTTTTTCTCTTTTTCCCTCTGTGGCACTGGGGATTGAACCCAGGGCCGTTCTGCCTCTGAGCTACACCCCCAGTCCTATTTATTTTTTTTAAAATTTTGAAACAGGTCTCATAAAGTTGCTGAGAGCCTCACTAAATTGCTGAGGTTGGCTGTGAAATCCTCCTGTCTCAGCCTTCTAAGTATTGGAATTACAAGTGTGCACTATCACGCCTGGTTTGGACCTCCATTTTCTCACCTGTAAAATGAGACTGATAATAAGAACTCATACATCAGACTTGGTACAGTGATGAATGCTTGTAATTTCAGTACTTGGGAGGCTGAGACAAGAAGATCAAGGGTTCAAGGCCAGTCTCAGCAACTTATTGAGACAAAAATAAAACATAAGGAGCAACTTAGCAAGGGTCTGTTTCAAAAATAAAATATAAGAAGGGATGAGGTGTAGCTCAAAGATAAGATGCCCCTGGATTCAATCCCAGTATCACACATACACACACACACACACACACACACACACACACACACACACAAGAATTTCTGCATCAGGAAGCTGTTGTAAATATTAAATGCAATGACAAATTTAAAGCCCCTGAACATGGTAAGATTTAATGTATATTAGAAATTATAATTGTTAGTATTCCTGGAATTAACGTGCCAGGAAAGATGCAGCGAGTTAAAAAGAAAATGCTAGCTGCTCCTCTAGGCAGGGATTGAGATTCGTTTTTAGCTAAGTGGTTCCACATGGATCCTCAAAGTCAGTCCTAGGTAAAATTCACACTTGAAGAGAAAAGCAGAAAGAATGACCATCCCATCAGAGGGCCCATGACCCAGTAAGGGTTGCAACTTCCCTTTCTTGACTTATCAAGAAAGGTAGCTGACTATCATAATTTAGGCTGCATTCTTCCACTACAGGTACACCCTGAGATCAGGATTTTTCTACACATAATTTATTAAGCAATTGCTTCTGGAAGAACTGGGTAAGGGAATTGGGAAAGCAGGATACAGAGGAAGGAGAAAAAAAAAAAAGGTGGAATTTCAGGCTAAGCCCCAGCCTTGCTTCTTATCATTCAGGGAAAGCTCTGGTATGTAAATTACACACCAGAGGCGGCCTTTGATATTCCTGCAGCACTCAGTCATTGACTAAAGGCTGCCCTGGAGGGGTAGAAACTCTCCAGCTCTTCTAGTTTCCTGGACTTTTAAGAAAAAGGACTCCAATAACTCAAGGGCAAATCTCTTAAAAGAGCTGCAAGTGCTGACCATTAAAAGCAAAACACATCGTAGGGCAGTTTGTCTTTTTATAAAAGTAAACACATTCTTACTGTATGATCCAGCAGTCATGCTCCTTGATATTTACTCAAAGGGGTTGAAAATGTATGTCCACACAAAAACCCATATGCAAATGTTTGCAGCAACTTTATTCATCAGTAGCAAAATGTGGAAGCAGCCATCCATAGGTAATGAGTAAATAAACTGCAGTACATCCAGATAATGGAACATTATTCAGTGCTCAACAGAAAGGAGCTATCAAGCCATGACACGATTCAGAGGAATCTTAAATGTATATTGCTAAGTAGAAGAAGACAACCTGAAAATTCTACATACTGTATGATTTCAATGATATGACACTATAGAAAAGGCAGAACTTCTGCAGCAAAAGTATAAAAATCAATGGTTGCAATGGGTTGGGGGACATAAGTGCAGAGAGCACAGAGGATTTTTAGGGTAGGGAAATATTTTTGTATGATACTTGTTATGATTTGGATCTTTAATGTTCTCCAAAGTTTCATATGCTGAAAGCTCCATCCTTAGTGTAGCAATATCTAGAGGTGAGGATTTGAGGAGATTATTGGATTATGAGGGCTCTGGCCTCATTGTCAGTTTAATCTATTTGATGGATTAATAATTTGGTTGGAGCCCGGAATGGTGGAACATGCCTGTGATCCCAGTACTTGGGAGGCTGAGACAGGACTATCACAGGTTTGAGGACAGCCTGAGCACCTTAGCAAGACCCTGTTTCAAATTAAAAAAGGGCTGTGGATGTAGCTCAGAGGTAGAATGCCCCTGGGTTCAACCTCCAGCACCAAATAACAACAACAACAATAACAATAACAATAATAATAATAATAATAATAATAATAATTTTTTTTTTGCGGTACTGGGGATTGAACTCAGGGGCATTCTACCTCCGAGCTACACCCCCAGCCCTATTTTTTATTCTTTATTTTGAAACCGAGTCTCACTAAGTTGCGGAGTGCCTCACTAGGTAGCTGAGGCTGGCCGTGAACCCGGATCCTCCGGTCTCAGCCTCCCGAATGCTGGGATTACAAGCGTGAGCCACTACGCCCGGCTCAATAATAATAATTTTAATGAACTACTTGGAAGTGGTAGAAACTGTAGTCAGGAAAGCCATGGTTGAAGGAAGTAGGCCCCTGGGGGGTTTCAGCTAGCCAACCATGGACTGAAACCTCAGAATCTGTGAGCCAAAATAATCCTTTCCTCCTCTAGGTTGTTTATATCAGTTATTTTGGTCACAGCAATGAAAATAGGATGAAGAACACCAAGAATGAACTCTGATGTCATCTATGGACTTCAGGTAATTATGATGTTGATACAGGTATATCAATTGAAACAAATGTATCAGTCATGTGGGAAATGTTGATAATAGGGAAACAATGCATTGCAGGGGTATATGGGAAATCTCTGTACCTTCCTCTCAACTTTTCTGTAAATTTGAAACTGCTCTCTAAAACACAAAGAGCAAAATACACAGAATTTGGGAAGATGGCACAGGAAAAACACTAAAAGGTATCAGAGGAGATCTGAGCAGACCACTGACATTGTTTATTATGCATGGTTTGTTATCCTTATTTTATAGATGAGGAAACAGGCTTAGGGAACAATATCTCAAAAGTCACACAGCAAGCTAGGCATGATGGTGCATACATATAAAACCAGTACCCAGCAGGCTGATATAGGAGGGAGGCAGATTCATAGCCAGCCTCAGCAACTTAGCAAGATCCTGTTTCAAAATAAAAATAAAATAGACCTGGAGGTCTATCTCAGAGGTAGAATTCCACTGGGTTCTATCCCCAATACACAAAATGTCACACAGCTGGTAATTAACCATATCAGGATTAGAACTCAGGCACTGTGGGCATTCATTGGATGCTATTCTGGCATTTATTTTTCCCTATCCTCTACCAACTAGGGTTCTGCTATATATTTGGGGTGGGCATGAGCTGACTCAAGTGAGTCCATACATTCCAGTCTTCTGGCATCTATCTTTGGTTCAGAGATGGACAACACATCTCCCAGTTCAAAACAAAAAGGGCTAAAGACACAAAAGCTTTTTTAAAAATATTGGAGGAAACTCTCCCTTCCCTGCTGGATATGATGACAAAACCTATATATAGCTCCAGGGGTGGCTGGCAGTCACCTTAGGAATATAATAGTAGAGTCTGCTAAAAATGACACCAACACCATGAGAAAAAACATAGATATGTAGATAGAGGAAGTAGGTATTTGTTGCCTGAGACACTTGATCAAATATTCCTCAATATCCATATACCTCTGAACTTTGCCTATAAGGGAGGCAATAAATTCCTTATTGCTTAAGCTAGTTTACGTTGGGCTTTCTGTTGCTTAGATGACCTAACTGATTCATCATATTTCTTGATTCCTGGGCTAATACATTGTCCACAATGATTTTTGAGTAAAAAATGATTTTTTTCTTTTTCAAATATTTTCCATAAGACTTTTAATTATAGTTAAAATTCAGTAAATATAGTTAAAATTCAAAATGTCTTGACTATTGTTTCCAAATAGAGACAAACAAGGGAGGTGATAGTAGAATAGTAACAAGGGTGTTTAATAACTCAAATATATTCTTCCTTTTATTCAAGCAATTAAAAACAGTACTTGAGATGCTGAGACAGGAGGATCATAGGTTTGAAACCAGCCTCAGCAACTTAGGGAAATTCTCAGCAACTTAGCGAGCCCCTATTTCAAAATAAAAAGGGCTGGGGTGTAGCTTAGAGATAGTACGCCCCAGGGTTTAATCCCCAGTACAAAAAAAATATTGAACTCATGGAATATTTCTAGGTTTTTGACACAGTTTGTTCCCAAGGGACACATATACTCACAGAAAAACACACTAATTCAAAAAGTGCAGTTTAATAAGTTTTGGCAAATACATAGCCACCAAAATAATCAAGATATAGAATTTTTTTAATCACCACAAGGAGTTTCCTTTTGCCTTTTTATGGTCAGAATTCTCCACTGCTGGCTCCAGGCAACCAATAGTATTTATTTCTATTACTAGAGGTTAGACTAATTTTATACATGTTTTCATATAAATTGAATCAGACACTATGTAGTTTTTTGTGTTAGCTTAATTTACTCAGGATAATGATTTTAAGATTCATCCTTGCCATTCTTATATCAGTAGTGGATTGCTTTTCATTGCTGAGTAGTATTCTCTTATATGAACATACCACAATTTGTTTATCCATTCATCTGCTATTGGAAATTTGGTTATTTTACATATTGAAGTTGTTTTGAATAAAGCTACTACACACAACAATGTACAATCACTGTGTGGAAATCATTTATTTCATGCAAATAGCTAGAAGTGGAATTTTGGGGTTGCATAATAAATATATGTTTTACTTTATAAAAGCTGTTGAATCTTTGGAAATGGTCATGCCATTGAACATTCCAATGTATATGTTGTATGTATGAAGCTTTCAGCTGCTTTATGTCCTCAACAGCACTCAGTAGATCTAGTCATTTGCAATATGACCCATTCTAGTGAATCTGAAATCATGGTAACTTTATTTTGCATTTTTCTTATGATTAGTTAGTATTGGATATCATTTTGTGTATTTATTGGTCATATCTGCATTTACTGTAAAGTGCATGTTCATTTGTTGCCTATATTTTATTAGATTGTTTGTCTTCATATTATTCTATCATAAGAGCTCTTTACATGTTCTGGATAAATATACTTTGTTAGATATAAATACTGTAAATATGTTTTCCCAGCCTGTTGGTTTTTTAGATGATTCCTTTGAATAAGTTTAAATTTATTAAATATATTATTTTCTTTTAATTATTCATGCTTTTGTGACCTATCATTACCTATGCTAAATTTTAACTATCCAAAAATCTGTTGGATTTTCCTCAAGGTATTAATATTTATTAATTTTGCTTATTATGTGAAGTAAAGTTCAAAGTTCATTTGTTTTCCATGTAGATATTCAGATAGTCCAGTCTTATTTGTTGAAAAGATTATCATTTTCTTATTGAATAGTTTTATTGCTTTGTCCAAAAACCACTTATATGTTTATTTTTAATTCTTTATTCTGTTTCCTTAATGTATGCCTATCCATACATAAATACTATACTGTCTTGATTACTATATACTTATAGGAAGTTTTGAAATCAAGTAATATAAGCCTTGTAACTTTAGCCTTCTTTTCCAAAATTGTTTTGGTTATTTTAAATCCTTTATATTTCAATAGAAATGGTAGATTCAGCTTGTCAATTTCTAAAAAAAATCAGCAGGGATTTTGATAGAGATTGCATTGAACTTATATATTGATCCAAAGATCAATTTGTGGAAGACTGTCATATGACTATACTGAGTTTCAAATCTCATGAACATAAAGTCTCTCTCCACTTATTTATATCTTATTTATTTTCTCCCTGCAGCATCATACAGTTTTCACTGGGCAAATGAAGCATTTCATTTGTTAAACTTATTTCTAAGTATTGATGCTATTTTTCATGGAAATATCTTAAATTAATTTCATATTTTTTTGCTTTTAATATAAAGAAACCAAGTTTATTTTTGCATAATTTTTTCAGTACTGAAGAGGTGCTCTGCCACTGAACTATACATACCCTTAGACCTTTATTTTTTTATTTTGAGACAGAATCTTGCTAAGTTGCCCAGGGCTCAAACTTGCGATCTTCTTGACTCAGTCTTCCAAGATTACAAGCATGTGCTGCTTTACCCAGCTGCATAATATTTTTTTTATTCTGCAAACTTGCAAAATTTATTAGGTCTAGCCATTTTACTATGAATTCCCAATGATTTTTATATACAAAAATTTGTCATCTATGTATATAAAATTTTGTTTCTTTCTTTCCAATCTGGATTTCCTTTTTCTTTCTTTCTTCTTATCTTTTGCACTGGCTAGAAACTCAAGTACAATGTTGCACAAAAATGGGGACAGTAGGCATTTTTGCCCTATACCTGATCTTAAGGGAAAAAGCATTCACTAACAATTAAGTGATGCATGCCTGTAATCCCTGAACTTAGGAAACTGAAACAGGAGGATTGCAGGTTTAAGGCCAGCCTTGTCAACTTAGTAAGACTCTGTTTCGAAATAAAAACAAAATCAGGCTGGGAGTATAGCGCAGGAGTAGAGTGCCCTTGGGTTCAATCCCTAGTACCACGCAAAAAAATATTATCAGGTATCATGAATACCTTTAATTCAATTGGAAAATACCCTTGATATCCTTAGTATTTTGAGTTTTTATCATGAATGGGTTTTCAGTTTTTTGCATCTGTTGGGATAATCATATGGCTTATTTGATCTTTATTCTATTCTTATGGTATATGAATTTTATATTTCTGCTGTAACAACTAACCATAAACTTAGTGGCTTGAACCAGTACAAACATTTTTGTGTGTGTGTGGCACTGAGATTGAACCCAAGGGAATTGTGTGTGTGTGTGTGTGTGTGTGTGTGGTACTGGGATTGAACCCACAGGAATTCTACCTCTGAGTTACACCCCCAGCCCTATTTTATTTTTTATTTGGAAACAGGGTCTCACTAAGTTGCAGAGGGCCTCACTAAGTTGCTGAGGCTGGCTTTGAACTTATGATCCTCCTGTCTCAGCCTCCCAAGTACTGAGATTACATGCATGCACCACTATATCCATCTTTAAATGGCACAAATTTATTATCTTAAGATTCTGTATATTAGAAATCAGAAAGGTTTCATTAGACTAAAATCAAGATTTTTAGCAAGCCTGTATTTCTTTCTTGAGGCTCTAGAGGAGAATCTACTTCCTTGGCTTTTATATCTTCCAGGGACTGCCAACATTATTTTGTGATCCACTTCCTCTATCTTCAAAGCCAACCATGGCAGGTCCAGTCCTTCTTTGAAGGCATCAGAATTTCTTCTATTGTCCTACTCTTCCACTTTTAAGGATACTTGTGATTACACTGAGCCTGCGTGGATATTTTAGCATAATCTCTTTATTTTGTGGTCAGTTGATTATCAACCATAAGTCCTTCTAAAACCTTAATTTTCCTTTGATATGTAATGTAACATATGCTACAGCCCCTGGGATTAAAATGTGGATAAATTGGAGAGACCATTACTCTGCTGAATACAGCATACCTTCTGACCCCCAAAGGTAAAGGCTTATCATGCATATAAAAGGCATTCATCCCATTCCAAAGTGCTCAAATATTTCATCCAAGAATTTCCCGAATCACCAAGTCCTGATTCCTTTTTATACGACAGTTTTCTTCCCAATCTCTTTTCTTTCACATTTTACTATAAAGCTGCAAGAGGAAGCCAAGTTGCACTTTCAAGACTGGGCTTGGGAACCTCAGCAAATTGTCTGTTTTCACCATATATAAATTCAGTTTCCAGAGAACTGCAGAATGCAAATCTGCTATATCTCTTTTTTGTGTGTGTAGAATACCTCTGAGATCAATCCCCAGCCTTCTTAATTTTTTGTTTTTGAAACAGGGTCTCACTAGTTTGATGACAGTCTTATTGAGACTTGTCTTGAACCTGTGATTCTCATGTCTCAGCATCCCAAGTACAGGGATTACAGGTGTGCAGCACCATGCTGGGTTCCCTTTTTCCACTTTCCAATAACATTTTCCTCATTTCCTTTTGAAATCTCTTCATGGTACTGGAGATTTAACTCAAGGTCATTCTACCTCTGAAATACACCACCAGCCCTTTCTATTTTTCATTTTGAAACAGGCATCCATTAAGTTGCGGAGTCTGGTCTTGAACCTGCTGCCTCCCAAGTACTGAGATTACAGGTGTGCACCACCACACACAGCCAGAAGCACATTTAACATTCATGTTTCAAACAACAGTTTGTTCACAATGACTTAGATATTCACTAAAGTGATACATGTTTTATTGATCATGCTTCTGAATACTTCTGAACCTTCACCAGCAGAAATTTTCATATCATATTTCTTTTAACAGTATGTTCAAGGTAATCTATTTTTTTTTAAATCAGGTTTCTCAGATTCTTCCAGTCTCTGTTCCATGTACAATTTCAAAGCCACCTCTGAATTTTGTTTTTGTGGTGCTGGGGATTGAACTCAGGAGTTCAATCTGAGCTATACTCACTGTCTTTTATTTATTTATTTATTTATTTATTTATTTATTTATTTATTTATTTATTTATTTATTTATTTATTTATTTAGAAACAGGGTCTCACTAAATTGCCAAGGCTGGCAATCCTCATTGCAATTCTCATTTTTCAGCCTCCCAAATTCTGGGATTACAGGCTTGTGTGACTACACCTGGCCACCTCCACATTTTAGGATTTACTACAACAGCATCCCATTTCCAGGTATCAAAATCTTTATGAGGTTTCTGTTGTTGCTATAACAACGAATCACATACTTGTTTACACTTGATATTAGCCAAAAGGCTGAGGAGCGATCAAATATTTGTTTAAAACAGCAAAAATTTATTATCTTGCAATTTTGTACATTACAAAACTATTAAGTTTAACAGGAGTCTCCTAGGTTAACGTCAAGATGTTATTTTCTGTAGGCTTTGTGTATTACAATTGCCTGTCATTAAGTGCAGATATATTTATAACCATTATACCTTCTTTACAGATTTAATTTTTCTTCATTATTTTTCTGTTCTTCAGACTGGATCTTCTTTATTGTTCTATTTTCACATTCACTGATTCTCCTGCCAGTGTAAATCTACTGTTAATCCTAAAGTGCATTTTTTCATTTCATTGACTTTACATTTTCCAAATTTGCATCTAGTTCTTTTACATAAATGATATGTGCTTACTAAGATCATCTATTTTTTCATCATATTTTCCTTTAATTCTTTAAATGTGGATTCTTTGCTTTAGTTCTATATTCATAATGGCTGCTTTGAAGACTTTTCTGCTAAATTCAAGATCTGAAAACATTCAGAAAGTTTCCTCTCCCTCTCCCTCTCCCTCTCCCTGTCTCTCCTCCTCCCTTCCCTCCCACTCCCCCTCTCCTCCTCCTCCTCCTCCTTCTCTCTCTTCTCTCTTTCTTTCTCTCTCTCTCTCTCTCTCTCTCTCTCTCTCTCTCTCTCTCTCTCTCTCTCTCTCCTCATTGGGGATTGAACGAAAGAACATTCTGTCTCCAAGCTAAACCCTCAGCCCTTTTTATTTTTAAATTGGGTCTTCCTAAGTTGCTGAGGCTGCCCTCAAACTGAAAATTTCTTGTTTAAGTCTCCAAATACTGAGATTATAGGTTTGCACTACTGTGTCTGCTCAGAAACAATTTCTATTAATTGATCCCCCCCTCCATCCTGGTGAATATTAGTCACACTTTTTTCTTGTATATCTCATAATTTTGTTGTTGAATACTGGACATTTTAGATGATATATTGTACACTTCTAAATTCCAACTCTCCCTCCTAAGGGTTGCTGTCATTCTGTTTTCTTTTGTTTGTTTCTTTGTTAGTAATGTTAGAGTAATTAGACTAAATCTCTTTTTTTTTCTTTCCTTTTCCTTTCCTTTCTTTTGAGACTGGGTCTCTATTTTGTACAGTCTGGCCTCAAACTTCTGGACTCAAGTGATCCTCCTGCCTCAGCCTCCTGAGTAGTTCTCAGGAGGGGTTGTACCACCATACCTGGTTTTAGAATAAAACTTTATATTTTGTCAATCCAACAAGGCAAAGCCACTGATGTCTTTACTTAGATTTTTTCCTCTTGTTTTTTATTTTTAAAACCTAGTTCCTAGGGGGACATTACTGGGCCTTCATTAGCAATCAGTCAAATATTGGTCAGAGGTAGTGTTTAAACACGTTGTGCCAGGAAGACTTCCTCTCTCTAATGATGGATCTGTGTGGGGGCAGGAGAAAACACTCAAACTTCAGCTTGTTTTCAAGACTTCCTAAGCTTTTACTCTTTGCCAGCTTTTCTTATGACTCCTCTGGGTGTTTGTGCTGTGTCCATCAGCCAGGAATATGTGGGTGGCTTAAGCCCATTCCAATCTCCACTGCACATGTGCACACCCTCCTGTTAACATAAGATATGTGGTAAACACATCAGCAGCCTAGGCCTATGTCACTACCTCAGTCTAAGGGATCCATTGATCCTTCCTGGTCACTTGCTACTGGGTTTGCCACTTTCACTGAGAACTAGTCAATCAAGTGAGCTCCTCCCACTGAAGCTGCAAACTGCTGGTTTGCAAGGCCCTCCCCACCTCGGTCTATTACCATACTTCCAGAGCTCATATGCTGGTGCATTGAAATAGGGCGAGAGAAACACCAGAAAGCGTGCATAAGAACACACTGTTCTTATACAAAGTTCATAGTTTTCATGAATAAATAATTCTGTTTGTTTTGTGCCTTTGTTTGGATTTCAAATGGTGGTTGGTTTTTTTGTTGTTGGGTTTTTTTTTTTTTTTTTTTTTTTTTTTTGCGGTACTGGGGATTGAACTCAGGGGCATTCTACCTCCGAGCTACACCCCCAGCCCTACTTTTTATTCTTTATTTTGAAACAGGGTCTCACTAAGATGCGGAGTGCCTCACTAGGTAGCTGAGGTTGGCCGCAAACCCGGATCCTCCAGTCTCAGCCTCCCAAATGCTGGGATTACAAGCGTGCGCCACCACGCCTGGCTGTTTTGGAGATGGATTTTAAAGAAAGGATTTCTCAATCGTCTCTCATTCCAGAACTCCCATCCTATAATCAATATTTTATAATGGCTTTTCATCTGGTGGCCTTGTTAAATCCAACTGTTATTTGCATAGCTCTTTTTGTATATTCCTTTGCATTTTTATACACCCATCTTCAAATAAGATAATTTTACTTCCTCCTTTCTAATATCCTTGCTTCTATTTCTTTTTCTTGCCCTGTTGTACAAACCAGGATCTCTTGTTGAATAAGAAGGGTGGGATGACCTTTTATTATCTTTTATTTTTCTGATCTTAATTTAATTAATTAACATTGTTCATTAACATTGTTTTAAACGACCTACACTCATAATTCATGGATAAGTGAGTGACTATGATGAATTGGAAAAATATAGTAAGTTCTAAGAAAAAGTTAAGAGGTTAGCCTCTTAGTACCCAGATCTTCTACCCATTTTCCCTCAGATTCTTCATCTCTAAAATCAACAAGGTTGAACCAACCCCATACAATCAGTGGTTTTCAAAATTTGAAAAATAATTTTATTTATTCAAAATATTTTTCAAAGCACAGGCATCAAAATAAAAAGTAGAAAATGGGATTATATCAAACTAACGTGCTTCCACACAACAAAAGAAATAACAGAGTGAAGAGACAACCTACAGAATGGGAGAAAATATTTGCCAACTGTTCATAAGACAAAGGGTTAATATTCAGAATATACAAGGAACTCCACAACTTCAAACACAAAAAATCAAGTAATCCTATTTTTAAAATGGGTAAGTGATCTGAGTAGACATTTTTCAAAAGAAATACAATTGGTCAAGAAGTAATATGAAAAACCTCAATATCACTAGCCATCAAAGAAATGCAAATCAGTATCACAATAAGATATCATCTCATCTCAATCAGAATGAATATTACCAAAAAGCAAAAAAAAAATCACAACTGCTAGGGATGTAGAGATATAGAGAAAGGGAACTCATCTTTTTCTGAAGGAAATTTAATTTGGCAGCCATTGTAGAAAATAATATGAAGGTTCCTCAAAAAACTAAAAATAGTTTTGCCATATGATCCAGTGATCGAACTTTTAGGTATATATCCAAGGGAAATTAAATCAGCATATCAAATAGACATGTACACTCCCATGTTTATTGTACACTCATCACAATAGCCAAGACATAGAAACAACTGAGATGTCCACAGACAGACAGATGAATGAAAAAAGAAATGTGATATATATATATACACACAATGTTATATTATTCAGTCATAAAAAGAATAAAATTCAAACATTTTTGTCAAAATATATTGGTCTGAAGGACATTATAGTAGGTGAAATAAGCCAGATGCAAAAAGACAAATACACCATGTTCTTTTTCCTATGTGGAAACTCAAAAAAGTTGGTTTCATAGAAGAGAGCACACTAGTGATTACTAGAGGCTAGCAAGGTAAGGGGAAGAGGGACAGAGATAGGTTGAATAAGAGGTGCCAAAATACAGTTAGTTAGGAGGACTAAGTACTACTTAGTGTTCTACTGCATGGTAGGATGACTGTAGTTTACAATACCCTGTTATATGACTTATAAGAACTAGAAGAGCAAAGTTTGAAGATTCCTGACACAAAGAGATGATAAGATGGAAATGATAATTACCCTGGTTTGATCAGTACACATTGTATTACAGATTGAAATATCATACTGTAGTCCATAAATATGTATAATTATTACATGTTAACTAAAAATAAACTGTTTCCATAAAACTCTAATATTTAAAATGAATAAAATAAAATCTGATTTGGTCCAGGAGCAGTTGAATAGTGGGATTTAAGCCCAAGTCACTCATGTTCTCTGCCTGTCCCCATACTCTGACAGCTACTTCTACAGAAGCAGTAGGCTTCCATGAGTGGAATGGAGATTGAAAGGACACACATGTTAGGATGACTTACATGGAGAGGTAGAGAGGTACAAATGGCACAAGGAATTGGCATCCATAATAAAATAGCATATATTATAACATATATTATAATTATATTTATATA
Source organism: Graphiurus murinus (assembly GCA_004027655.1). NCBI lineage: Eukaryota > Metazoa > Chordata > Mammalia > Rodentia > Gliridae > Graphiurus > Graphiurus murinus. The sequence continues at coordinate 23,106 of PVLC010008380.1, read as the reverse complement.
TTTGATTTATAAATATATTTGTATTTATTATATTAATGGATACATATATATATATATATACCGTTATCTGAGGTTGACTGAATTAATATCAAGTGACTTTAATCCTTTTTTTTATGTTTTTCAACTTTTATGGTACTGAATTGGATGTGGTGGTACATGCTTGTTATCCTAGTATTTGGGAGGCTGAGACAGGAGGATGGCAGTTCGAGGCCAGCCCTAGAAATTTAGTAAGACTCTCAACAGTCTAGCAAGACCCTGTTTCAAAACAAAAATTAAAAAAGGGCTAGAGGTGCAGCTCGGAGGTAGAATGCCCCTGGATTCAATCCCTAGTACCACATACAAAAAATTGTGGTGCTGGGAGTAACTTAAGGCCTCATACAAGTTAGGTGAGAGCTCTACCACTGAGCTAGACCCCTGGTCCTATTCTTTAGTGGATATTCTTGATATAATCAGAAAAATGCTGTTTTGATTAGGTCAAGTAATAGGAAAAATACACATAATGCCTTTTAATCCCTAACATTCAATTAAATCCAGTAACAAGACTGACAATGTCCAAAAGTATTGGCACTTTAGTAAGGGATCCTGAAGTGAATAATCTTTAAACCCAAAGGAATAAGGAGCCAATGAGATGACAAAAAGTGGTACCATCACTTTGGTGGGAATTCTTAGCTTCAGTTTTTTTCTTTTTCTTTTGTGGTGCTGGGGATTGAAGCCAGGGGTGTTTAACTTCTGAGCTAAACCCCACGCCTTTTTAATTTTAATTTATTTTTTGTTTAGAAGCAGGGTCTTGCTAGGTTGCTGATAGTCTCACCAAGTTGCTGAGGCTGGCCTTGAACTTGTGATCCTCGGGTCTCAGCCTCCGAAGTACTGAGATTACAGACCTATGCCACCACACCCTGTGGAATTCCAAACTTCCATGATTTCAAGTCATACCACAGCTTACTCTTGGCATCTTAGGTAAAAAAGCAGTTTGTGGTGCTTTTTATTTTTGTTGAAGTTTATTTTTTTCTTTTTAAAGGATATTGGTAAAGTCTATGTCAACAGATTCTTCTAATTCTACCCAGCTCACTGAGCCTGGAATCCACTGCCTGCTCTGCTGCTGCTCCTCTTCTGGCCCTGGACCCAGTGCTGCCTCTCTACTTCCCTACGTGTGGAGAGACTAAGTGAGGACAGCCTGGCCGGGCTCATGTTTCCAAGGGTGAGCTCAACATTGGACTTTTACTCTAAACTAGAATATGAAAATTTCCTTTAGGACGGTTTCCTGTTTTGGATCACAGTCTATTTGTCAAATTTTGCCAGTAAAAACTAAAGGAATATAGCCTACGTGGAAAAAGAGAGACAAAAATAGACAGTCTATTCTTTGCTTACCATCTTAAACTTCAGCAAAAAAATGATTTGTATGTATTCTTGTGTGTATGTGTGTGCATGTGTGTGTGTGTGGGGGGGTTCTGGGGCTCGAAGCTAAGTATTTTACCTCTAAGCTACACCCCAGCCCTGTTTTATTTTTATTTGGAAACAGGGTCTTGCTAGGTTGCTGAGGGTCTCCCTAAATTGCTAAGGCCGGCTTTGAACCTGGGATCCTCCTGCCTCAGGCTCCCAAGTACTAGGATTACAGGAGTGTACTACAACACCCGGCTACCTTTAGCTGATCTGTGGTGTGTGTGTGGGGGGGTACTGGGGATTGAACCCAGGGGCATTCTACCTCTGAGCTACACTCCTAGCCCTATTTTTAAATTTTTATTTTGAAGTCTCACTTGCTGAGGCTTTCCTTGAACCTGTGATCCTCCAAGAACTGGCACTACAGGCATGCACCACCATGCCCAGTCTTCAGCAAACATTTATTGACTGCCCACTGTGTGCCAGACACTGAAATATATGATGATTTCAACCATCTCGATATTTTATTGCTTATAACAACCCTATGAGTTAGGATTCCATGTTACAGGTCAAGAACTGAGGCACCAGGGGCTAAAGTGACTTGCCCCAGGTCACATTGCTGGTAAGATTCAAAATAGACTCTTTGGTCACCAGAGCTACTGCTTTTCCTTGCAGCTGCCTCTCCAGTTGGAGTTGTTGTGGATACTGTACTGTGAGCTGTCAAAATATTAGCAGAGGTATGCACCCTTCTCCATCAGAGGACAGCATTTCATTGGTCTAATTTTACCAGCCTATTTATTTAGTGACATAGAATGACTTGGTTCAATATAGACAAAGGGTGGTGTTTTGGGCTTCTTGCCTAATCTGGTTTAAATGTACTTTTAAAGTTATCTCCTTCAAAAGCCACTGTTGTATTTAATAAGGAAGTACTGGAAGCTTTCCCACTAAAGTCAGGAGGAAAAAAAGGCTGCCCTCCATGGCTACTAATATTGAACATTTCGTTGGGAGTTTTAGACAACCTAATAGATGAAAGAAAGTAGTTTTACAAGAATTGAAAAGAAAGAGATTAAAAAAACATTTCTTTTCACAAATAATAGAATTATATTATACCTGAAAACCCAAGAGTCAAATGAAGAACTGCTACAGACATTTAAGAAAAGTCTGTACGTAAGATATAAAATTGATGTGTAAAATAAAGTTTCCTCACACATACAAACAACTGTCCATTAGAAGATATATAATGGATGGAGCATAGTGGTGCACACCAGTAATCCCAGTACTTGGAAGGCTGAGACAGGAGGATCTCAGGTTCGAGACCAGCCTCAGCAAGTTAGTAAGACTCTCAGGAATTCTGTGAGACCCCCCAGAAACCCAGAAACTTAGTGAGACCTTGTTTCAAAATAAAAATAAAATAAGGTTAGGGTCGAACTCACAGGCAGAATTCCCTTCCTGGGTCCCATCCCCAGTACCCCTCCCCCAAAAGATATAATGACAGCAAAAATGCCCATTTTAAAAGAGCATCAAAAAGATTACATATCTTGGAGTCAATATATAAGAAATAAGGAGTATTCATTCTCTCTCTCTCTCTCTCTCTCTCTCTCTCTCTCTCTCTCTCTCCCTCTCCCTCTACTGGGAATTTAACCCAGGGGTATTCTACTTCTGAGCTACACCCTCAGCCCTATTTTATTCTTTATTTTTAAATAGGCTCTCCTGAGGTTTCTGAAAGAGTCTCACTAAGTTTCTAAGGATGATCTGGAACCTGTGATCTTCCTGTCTCAGCCTCTCAGGTACCAGGATGGATTACAGATGTGCACCACCACACTCAGCTGAAGTTTTTTTTTATTTTTGTGTAGTAAAAATAAGCTGAGGGTGTATCCCAAGTGCCTCCCCCACAAACTTCTTATGGGAACAGTGTACACAGGTACACAGACACACTCATACACATGCTATAGCAATGTCAAAAGACAGAGGACAAATATATATATATATATATATATATATATATATATATATATATATATATATAATTTTTTTTTTGGTGGTGCTGAGGATGAAACTCAGGGTGCCCCTGCAAACTAGGCAAGTGCTCTACCACTGAGCCATACCCCAGCCCTTCCCTAATTTTTAAAAGAGTTTCTGGAGGGCTGGGGGTGGATCTCAGTTGTAGATGCTTGCCTAGCCTGTGGGAGGCCTTGGCTTCCAAGACCATCACTGAAGAAAAAAATAAGAGTTCCTAGAAGTCCCTGAGAAAAGATAATAAACCAATATTTTAAAAGGTGGATGTGGAAGTCCATGAAGAGATTGTTCACTAAAAAAGAAATTCATAAGTCCTTAATCACAAAAAGTTGTTCAACTTCTCTCATTATATATAAAAATTCAAATTTAAAACTATACTGAGGTCAGTCATGGTGGCACACACCCATAATCCCAGTACTTGGGAAACTGAGACAGGAGGATCACAGATTTGAGGATAGCCTCAGCAATTTAGTCAGTCTATCAACAACCTAGTGTGACCCTGTTTCAAGATAAAAATTAAAAAGGGTTGGGAGTGTAGCTCAGAGGTAGAATGCCCTGGATTCCAGCACCACAAATAAACAAACTACACTGAGATTATTTTTTCTTACATATCATTTTGACAAAAAACCTAGAAGCTGGACACTAATTTCTATTGTCAAGCCATGGAGAATATAGGCACTCTCCTACATTGCACTTGGGACTGCATATGGGTCCATCCATTATATTAGTTTGCAAAGGCTGCCATAACATAGTACTAGAGACTGGGTGGTATAAATAACAAATTTATTTTCTCATCATAGTGGAGACCAGGTGTCTGAGATTAAAATGTCAGCCATACTGGTTTCTTCTGAGGCCTCTCCTTATCTTGTAGATGGCTATCTTCTCCTCTCTAGGTCTTCTTGAGTTCATCCCTCTACAAATGTTAATGTCCTAATGTACTTTTCTTATAAAGAAACCAGTTAGATTGGATTATGGCCCACCCTAAAGACCTTGTTTCAATTTAATTGCCTTCTAATTATCTCTTTAAAGACCCTATCTCAGCCAGGCATGGTGGCGCATGCCTGTAGTCCCACTACTTGAGAGGCTGACACAGGAAGATCACAGGTTCAGGGCAGCCTCAACAACATAGTGAAAACCTCAGAAACCTAGAGAGATCCTATTTCAAAAAAAACCCCCAAAAGATAAAAAAAAAAAGGCTGGGGTTGTAGCTCAGAGGTAGAATGCCCCTAGATTCAATCTCTAATGCCACACACACAAAAAGACCCTATCTCCAAATCTCCAAATCCATTCACATTTTAGGTGGGAGTCTAGGATTTTTCATCATATGAATGTCAGAGGACACAGTTCAAGGCACAACAGGCCTTATGGAGGGAAATCTAGAGATAGCTAGCAAAATTAAAAATGGATTCCCATTGACTGTCAACTCCACTTCTGCAAATCTGTTTTCCACCTGCACACACGTGAAACAGTGTATTTAGGACAATAGTCACCTCAGCCTTATTGAGTAAACTATGGTTCATCTTCACAATACAAAAACATGCCACTGTAAAAAGAAATGAAGAAGCTCTCCGTGCGTAGCTAAAGAGAGATCTCCACCATATATGGAGAAAAAGAATACACAAAACAGCATTAACAGCCTTCATATTTGCTTGTACGATATTTGCTTAAGGAAACACTGACAGCTAAACAACTACAACAAAAAACTAATGAGACTGGTTACTGACGTGGGTGTAATGGGGACACAGAATGCAGGGGATAGGAGTAGAAGTGACACTTGCTGTATATTCCTTGTTATACAGTTTTCATTTCTAAGTCATGCAAATTCAAGATAATTAATACAAGTTAAGTGTGATGGCACATGCCTGTAATCCCAATAGTTGGGAGGCTGATATAGGAGGATCACAGGTTCAAGGATAGCTTCAGCAAGTAGCTAGACTCTCAGCAACCTAGCAAGACCCTGTTTCAAAACAAAAAAATAAAAAGGGGCTAGGGGTGTAGCTCAAAGATAGAATGCCCCTGGGTTCAAGTCCCAGTACCACAAAAAATTATACATATATAAAGGATAATGGATGTTAGTATTTGTTTTTAAGTCATGCAAATTCAAAATAATTAAAACATACACACACACACATACACACACACACACACATACAAACACACACACACACACGGATATATATGTGGCTTCCTAGCCCAACTATGGTATTACTAGTATAATATGAGACTAACTTTAATCTTTTTGAGAATGGATATTCTCAGTTTACTGAAGCTTCACCTAGGGTTTCCAAATTGTGCTCTTGTGAGATAAAGAAATCCCCCAGGAGTGGCAAATGCTTTTATTTCTTTCTTTTTCTTTTTCTTTTCTTTTTTTTTTGTAGGAGATTAAATTCCAGTTGGATTTGCTGTTGACCCAAGAGGAGGCTGCCCTGGGCACTATGGATCCCAGAGCTTGGCAGCACACACACCCTTGGGTGTGCATCATTTCAAGCAAATAGAAGTGGGCCCCGCTGAAAGTCGGATGCCTGACTGGGGGTGGGGGACCCAAGTGCACTGCGTGCAGCAGAGTGAGATGCCTGGAGAAAGCCCCTTCCTGTCGCAGCACCCACAGCGTTCAGAGCCTGCTCATAGCCTGACGGCCTCTCCAAGGATGCTTCATTTAAAAGTGCAGTTTTTGGATGATTCCCAGAAGATCTTCATGGTTGATGTAAGTGGAAATCACATTGCTATTATTCCTTTATTATTCATTCAATGATGGTCATTTGTGGACAGCCCATTAGCTGCTGATCTGTCTTCTTTAGGACTGAAGGAGGGAGGACTGTGGCTTTTAGCTTGGGAAAAGGTATCTACATGTAATATCACAATGTAGCTTGTGTTTCCCCCACTAACCTTTCTTCTAGAACACGTTCTCTTTTCTCAAGGGAGAATGAAAGCAGATTTAAAAGATTGCTAAATATTTGTAAAAGGGGCAAGCAGCAAGAACTTAGTTCTCCTACCCAGTAAGATATTACCTTTCATCTGTCTGTGTGTCTCACCCGTTAAGCTTTTGTGAGGACAGAGCTCTGGTTCTGAGGAAAAGGAGAGGGGAAGCTGCCCTCCTTATCCAAAGAAAACCACTGGGTTATGGGCTGTGGAATTATGCAGTTCTAATGAGAACTTCAGGAAGTAATGACAAGTCTCAAAGAGGAAAATAGGATAAGAGATGATTTAGTACTTAGAGTTCAGAGTTCTTAATATAATTCTTTGCTACAAGATGATGGCATACAATTATACCTCATCTCTCCAGGAAAGAACAAATGGATTAAGCACATCATCAGTGCTCATGTTCCAGCATCTTAAGACACGCACATTTTGATGTCAGGATTTATGTGTGAGCACTTTGAAATGTTCTACATTTTTATCGGAACCCAAAACTGCTATTTGTGCTATTTACATCACCTCCTAACAAGGATCAAATAGTTCCCTTTCCTTGAAATGCATGCAAAATGCCGACTGATTTCTTTTATACATGAGCTGACAACTGCTGAAGTTCAGCCATGATGCTGGGTGTGTAGGTAGCCCATTTTTCAAATGACTGCTTCATTTTTCTTTGAATCATGTGCTTTTGGGGTGATGATTTCATGGCTTCAGCTGCTGTTTTGCTGTCTCTTCCTTTCAGTTTTATGTGCCAAAGGCATTTCTAGGTCCACAGACCTGAATGATTTGTTTTTGTAGCAAATAGCTTCCATTAGAGGAATGAGACATTTCCTAGTCTATCTTGGAACTCTATTGAAGGGGTGGAAAATGTCTTTTGAGTAGTTTATTCATTTGCAGGCTGTGGGTGGACACTCACAGTGCTCCAGTATCTGAATTGGTGAGCTGGGGATTCAAAAGACATTGCTTTCATTGCTTTAGGCTATGTATTTAATAGACATTTCAAGCAACTCAAAGAGCAATCTTTGACAAAAAGTGACAAGAGTTTTCTGAATGTGCAGTTCCAATCCAGTTAGTTGGGGAGTGGGGAGCACAGACTGATAGCTTTGTACGCTTCACCTTCTGAAGAGCCGATGTCAGCAACTTGAAGCCAGCATGATTTGGCTTTGAGTCAGATTGTCTCTTTCCAGCTGCAATGCATTGTCTTCCTTGGAACAATAATGGATAAGATTTGATACCCAGTAATTCGGGTGTCAAAGTGTCTGATCTCTTTTGCTCTGTAGAGGGCTGCTCTGTAAGTAGCAATCATGATGTTACTGGGAGTGTCAATAGAACCGGCTGCAGTCTTGTGAGCAGCTTGTTCCTGAGGATATGGAGCCTTGACTTAGCACCCAGCTGTCCAGCATATCTTCTATTTTTAAGAATAGTAGACACAAGACTGATGACAATGCTAGTGATGGGGCAAGGCATTGGTAGAAAGCACGTTAAAATTTACACAACAATTTTACATCTATTACTTCATCTGTTCCTCCATTCTACTCTATGAGTAAAGGTAGGGAAAAGATGTTTTTTTTCCATTTTTTGTGTGTGTGGTACTGGGGGTTGAATCCAGGGACATTCTCCCTTTGAACTACACCTCCGGCCCTTTTTATTTTTTGTTTTTGAAACAGGGCCTCACTATATTGCAAAGATTGTTCTTGAGCCTGCGATCTTCCTGTCTCAGCCTCCCAAACACTGAAATTAAAGGCCTACACCACCATGCCCAGCTTGTTTTTCCATTTTATAAATTAAGAGATGGGGGTTCAGGGAGCTTAAGTGCCTTGTGCAGGACCGCACAACATAGAAGTAAGGAGCTGGGACTTCTTTTTTTTGTGGTACTGGGGTTGGAACACAGGGGCATTCTATCTCTGAGCTATACCCCCAGCCCTAATTTTTATTCCTTATTTTGAAACAGGATCTCACTAAGTTGTGGAGGGCCTCACTAAGTACCTGAGGCTGGCCACAAACCCGGGTCCTCCAGTCTCAGCCTCCCAAGTACAGAGCTCGGACTTCTAATACAAAACTCTCCTCACTCTTCCATGTACAATTGGATCGAGAAGATTCATATGTCTATAGCTTTCTAGCCTGAAATATGGTTTATGCACATTATTTATTTTATGTTGCCCTCAAAGGGTACATAATTTGGCATACAGTGAACGTTTGATGTCTCTCACAAACCCCTTAGCATAGTCTTCTTTCCTTACCCATGAATGAGGATCTATGTGGAAAGTGCTTCCTGGAAGTCAGGGGAACCACGGCATGAATCATTTCATTCATTTGAACGCTTAAAAAGCAACCTTAAGCTGGGCCTGGTGGAACTTGTAATCCCAGTACTTGAGAGGCTGAGACAAGGAGGATCACAGGTTTGAGGCCAGCCTCCACAACTTTATGAGACCCTCAGCAACTTAGTGAGGCCATATTTCAAAATAAAAAAAATTAAAAGGGCTAGGTGTATAGCTTGGAGGTAAAATGCAAATGCCTCTGGGTTCAATACAAGTATCAAAATAAAGTAAAATAACAACCTTAAAATCATTTTTCATTAGTACTAACATCCCAAATAGGATAAAGAAATGCTTTCAATCACTGCAATCATAATGTAGAGAACTCATTAGTAGCTGAGAAGGGACTGTTGATACCAAACATAACTGAAGTCTCAGGAGGCAAGGATCATCCTCAGGGAGAATTGTCTTTCAAGATAAGATTAAAAAATAATAGGTTTCATGAGAAAAAATAGAGGACTCTTGGGCACTCATACTGATTTTATAGAAAGTACAGTAGAAGAAATATAAAAGGGCATACAATCACATAGAATAATGCTATCCAGGGAAGGCTAATTGACTTCCAGGACACTAACTTGACCCCATGGCATTACTTTGGCAAATTTGCCAGCTCCCCAAATCTGGCTCAAATCTACTGATTACAAGCCTGATTTGCCAGCATTCCATAAGAACTACAGTCAGAGACCCATTGTAAAATCACAATGCTAGTGTCACTGTTTAGCATCAGATTAGGGACACTAGGGTCCTCTAGTTATTACGTAGGAGGCAAAATGATCTCAGAAGGATCAGATATGAGAAGTTAGATATATGATTCTAGTATTTGATGGCTCAATAATGCATCCATCTCTGCAAAAAGCCCTGACACTGATACTTTTCAGTGGATTAATCAAGTCATTTAGTTAACAATTTATCATCAAAGACCTAAAATGCACCAGGCCCTATTCTAGGCACAGTTGATTTTACCATATGGGTAGTGAAAGTTCTAGAGCAAGGTCATCCTCTGGCCTGGGAAGTGCTAGCTGGCCACTACTAGCTTGGCCTTAGTGACTCCTTTTTTTCTCTCATTAAAACATTGTAACGTTGATGTGTCTTTGTGTAAGTGTGTGGGGGGAGGAGAATTTTACTATTTTGTCTTTAACTTGTTAATACTTTAGTTAGGTTACTACAAAGAATGGCTCCAGAGACATCCTATTTGAAATTTCTTTGCTTATTTGTGCTCTGAGGCATTGTGTTGATTTCATAGAATAACATTATAAAATATTAGTTAATCTTTTCTTTTATGAATTTTTAAGAGTGTTCAGGGAGTTCACAATAAGTATGTGACTTCGGAATTGTTGAAATGTGTCTACTAAAGTATAAATCAGGCCAGGCATAGTGGCTGGCGCACACCTGTAATCCCAGTATTTGAGAGACTGAGACAGGAGAATTGCAGGTTCCAGGACAGCCTCAGCAATGTAGTGACTCTCTCAGCAGCTTAGTGAGATCCTGTTTCAAAATAAAGAATAAAAATGGGGTTGGAGATGTAGCTCAGAGGTAGAATGCCCCTGGGTTCAATTCTCAGCCCCATCCCCCATGAAGAAAATGAATTCAATGAAAAACTCATCTTGCTTTTCAAGCCCTCATATTTATTTCATAAAAGTGACCATCATCAAATATCAATGTCATTCTTAGTTCTGCTTTTATCCTGGACAATATATCCTCAGAGTGTACAGTAGAACTTTCTAGAATGATGAGAGTGGGTGGGAAGAAAGAGAGATGGAATAAGGCAATGATTTAAAAATCAATTGTAAACCGGGCATGGTGGCGCACGCTTGTAATCCCAGCATTCGGGAGGCTGAGACCGCAGGATCCGGGTTCGCGGCCAGCCTCAGCTACCTAGTGAGGCACTCTGCAACTTAGCGAGACTCGGTTTCAAAATAAAGAATAAAAAAATAGGGCTGGGGGTGTAGCTCGGAGGTAGAATGCCCCTGAGTTCAATCCCCAGTACCGCAAAAAAAAAAAAAAAATCAATTGTATGGGGAGGTAGCTGGGGGGAAGCTTATCAAGTGCTGCGTGCATGTATGTTCCTGTCACTCTGAACTACATTGTTATGTGAGACTACCATGTACCATTAAAAGTATATAAAATAAATAAAAATCAGTTGTAGATATTAATGTAAATTCAGGTTTGCTCTACAATATGGGGAGAAGAATTTTCTTGATAGAAAAAGATAGCTTAAGTCCAAAGCTGAGGCTAGGATCTCAGGGTAGAGGGGTTAGTTTTTAGATTTAATATGATCCCCCCAACACATACACACCCACCAGTAATCACGACAAGTGTCTTTGAAGTGCAACCTCTTATTAAGCTGAAGCTATGTACTCATCCAAGATTTAGATTGAGTTTTATAAAACAGTAATCCCATCACCATAAACTACAGTTCAGTCTGATATTCATAGCCCCACTTCCTGCTGCATTTCTGTCTTTATAGGAGCCATTGTTCAGAATTTCCCAAACCATGCTTCAGTTTGACAATTTCTGGGACCTGAAGTCAGAATGAGAGGTTGAAACATCTCTCCCCTTCCATTTTCCTCATGGCTAAGTGATGATATTGGCCATACTGTGGATACCTAGTGAGAGAACATAGAGTCTGCTCACCTGATTCCCTTGGAACCCATCATAAAGGCCACTATGCCTCATTTGCTGAACAGAGAGGAGGTAGTGTCAAGGGTGACACTATTCAGGCCAAATAGGAAAACAAAGAATGTCCTAGTTTTTTTTTTTTTCTTCTTTTAGTCAGGGGTGGTATTTACCATAGGGATGTTTGTCTAGGAGTTTATTTTTCAATTTGGAATGATGAAGAATCTTGTGTAATTTGGTCAATAGTGACAATTCCCTACACTTTGTAAGGTTAAGTTATTCCAATTCCAATGAGAGGAGCCATTCTGGTGGAATAGAAATGCACCTGAATTTGGGGCTACAAAAACTGCATCCATTTAGCTGGGTATTCTTTTTTCAATAGTTTTTATTGGTGCATTGTAATTATACATCTTGATGAGGTACAAGCTGGTAGAGACATACATGCACACATCTCTCATTTAACCCTTCCCCGATTCCCTCCCCCACTACCTCTCCTTCCCTCTTTCTCAAGTTCAGTTTAAGTGATTGGCTTTGGTATCTTTGTGAATGTACATGATGTGCTTTAGGGTGTTTCCCTCTCCCCCCCATCACCTTCAGTTAGATTGCTCATCAAAGGTTTCTCCTTCTTCATCTAGAGTCCCTCTTATGACCCACTTTCTCCCTAACTTCCACGTATTAGGGAGAGCATCCGATTTTTTACTTTTTGTGACTGACTAATCTCACTTAACATAATGTTTTCCAGTTCCATCCACTTCCCTGCAAATGACAGGATTTTGTTCTTTATGGCTGAGTAAAATTCCATTGTGTATATATCCCAGTGTTTTGTAATCCATTCATCTGTTGATGGACATCTTGCCTGGTTCCATGGTTTGGCAATTGTGAATTGTGCGGCTATAAACAGATACACATGCATTAATCTGGTAATTTGGTTTTAGCTGGGTATTCTTTGTTGTCACTTTAGCTCCCTGTGTTGTTGTGAGGAGTAATATAAATGAGATAATATTTATCTGAAGTCTGATAAACCAGGATAAATTTGACTTTGCTGTTGGGGCTTTGGGGAGCTTATCTCAGTCTTAGTTCTGTTAACTGTAAAAACCTATGCTTAAGGTATCAGGAAAAACTTCCTAAAGAACAAACCATTGGAGTTGGTGAGTAGGAGCTAAGAAGGTGAAGAATGAGTGGGCACTGGAACCTTGGGGGAAGAATGCTGACCTGTGCAAAGGAGAGTATGAAGGCCAATATGCAAATGACAGCATGATCCTTCCATAGAACCAAAACAAAGTCAGTCTGAGTGAGGAGCGAAGCCTTGAAAGGAAGATGGGATGTGGCTGGAAGTCAAGGCTGAATAAGAGAATGAGCAGTTACATTATTCAGGCACCATGTTCTATATATTTAAAAGTCAAGTCTTTATTCCAATGGTGGTGGGCAACCACAAGTGGGAACATTAGCATCTTCAGATTTATTGATTTATAGATTCATTCAACCAATATTTAATGAAATATGTGTTCTAAGTGCTGGAGATGTCAGGTGGTATTTGAGTAATATCAATTAGTGGTTCCAATTTTAGATGGTCAAATTACCTTCTAATATATGCCCAAATGTAATATTCCAGCCTGATAAGGGTTGGAGGAATTAAGGATGTGTTGTCTCCAAATGTGCCAAACTGATAGAGTGATTATTTTACGCTGAAATCGCTTTAGGAACTCCATCTTCAAACTGGGGCCAACTTGGCCCTGTATTTTTCCTGCGTGTAGAACGCCATAAAGGTTCTTTCAGAAGGAATGTCCTTCACATATCACGACTGAAAAATAGCCTTGATCACAAGAGACTGGCCATTAGGGCTGCAGTGAACCTGAATAAACAAACTCCTTGAAGTAACCCTTATCTTCCACTAGCCATACATCTTTCCCTCTTCACTATACATCTCCTAGTGGCATCCCTAGAATTTATTATCCTAGTCCAGATATCTATTTGTCCTGTTATTCTTTATAAATATATTGCTATTTGTCTCAAAAGTATAAAAGAATCATGCCTTGGTCATTTCTTTGGATTTCAATCTCCTTGAAGTTCTCTATGTATGTGTGAAATTAATAAAATTTTTATGATTTTCTCTTGCTAATAATCCCTTATATTAATTGGGTTCCTAGATCTAGCCAAAGAGTGCACACAAAAACTAAGGGAGGTAGGGGGCCCTCCTTTTCTATAGGGCTTGAATGTATTCAATGCTGAATATAGACAGTAAGGATGGATAAAAGAGATGCTAAGGAGGTAGCTGAGATAACTGCTTCACAAGATAGAGAACAGAATAGGAAAAACACATTTGGGGTTATTGGCAGTGATCAGTTTGGCTTTGGATTTATGGATGGGATTATGGAAAGAAACACATCTTGAGTTGGGAAAACCTAAATCCTTGTCCCAACTCTACCAATTGTAATGTGAGGGACTTCAGGAGGGTCACTTCACCTATCTGGGCCTGTGTCTTTATCAGTAAGATGAGGATAATCATAGTATCTACCTCATGAGGCCATCGTGAAGATAAATGGAATAGCAGAGGTAAAGTTCCTGGCACAAAGTAGGTGCTCTATGCTTATGAATTCCCCTCTCTCCTTCTTGCACACCTCTATATTTCTATGCTTTACAAACCAACATAGACCTGTCTTTCACCCTTAGCTTGGAATTTCTTTTGATAATGCTCCATTTTGCAGCCCACCTCCAGGTTTAGGGCTTCTTGGGGTGAGATTATACTGCCTTTCTGTGGAGTTTGCCCTCTGGTTAGTCAGCAGCCTCAGGGGATTTGTTCTTTCCCCTGGAGTCATCAATCCTGGGAGGGTCCATAATAGCTGCCTAGAGTTACCTAAAATAATGTAGGGCTTCCTAGGAAATAGCCAAGCCCTTTGCATTTGACTACCATTGTAAATTACTCCATGGTCTCTATTCATAGTAACTCTAACACAGTTAACAATAACAACAATATTACTGAATATCATAAATAATATTTATTGACAGACTACGTTCAAGATGGGTTTTGCATGCCCTATCTTATGTAATTCTCACCCAGGTCAAATAAGTGAGCCTCATTATCTATAGTTGTTAGATAACCTCTCTTTGACTTGGGTTTTTTTCACCTGTAAAATGGGGATAATAGTAGTACTCACTCTATAGGGTCGTTACAAGTGAATAATGCATGTGAAAGAACAGTTTCAATAAGTACTCTATCAGTATTTGTTACACGGATGCCTTATGGAATTGGCTTCCATTTTAGGTGGTGACCACACATCTTGGTACTTGAATACAAATAGCAATATTCCCAGCTGATTAGGCCCAAGATATTATGTTTATCTCTATTTTTACAGACACATATGTTAGTCAGCCTTTTGTCACTGTCACAAAATATATGAGGAAAACAATTTAAAGGAAGCAGAGCATCATGGTGGGAAGGGTGCATCAGAGAAAAGCTACTCACCTCTTGGTGGCTCAGAAGCAGGGAAGAGAGAAAGAGAAAGGGTCCAGGACAAGATATGGTCCCCAAGAACACATCCCTAAGGACGCACTCCCTTCAGTTAGACCCCACCTCCTGCAGTTTCTACCACCTCCATTCAGCTGTGAACCCATCAAATGGTTTACTCTACTAACGAGGTCAGAGTCCCCATGATCCAATAACTTCTTCCAAAGTTCTCTCACTGAACATGGCTGCATTGGGGACCAAGCTTTCAACACATGAACCTTAAGGGATATTCCAAATCCACATCATAAACAGCATGTAAAATTAAATTAAGGACAGACAAACTGACTTATCCAAGATCCTCTTGCTCTTTAAGTCAGAGAGGGAGGGAGGGAGGGAGGGAGGGAGGGAGGGAGGGAGAGAGAGAGAGAGAGAGAGAGAGCGCTAGGGTTCAAGACATGGTCTATCTAGTTTCAAAACCCCTGGCTGTAGGCAGGAGGTTTGTGATTCAAGTGTCATTGCTTTAAGTACAATGAAGGTTCCTGGTTTCCCAGGACTTCATGATGTATTCTCTAGTCCCCAACAGCCCACTCTACACTGGATACTCAATCAATGTTTGCTGATAGATGGACCAACAGACTGACCAGATCAGCTCACCACCCCTCTCCCTGCCTATACAAAAAAGTCCAAGAGAAGGAGCCTCTAAATCAGATCAGAGAAGTCGTCCTACAATCATAAGGTCCCAGTCTAGCCAACGATGGCTGATTCTTTGCCAGGGATTTATTTGTCTTTTAGGGGGTGGAGGGGCATGCTGCCTGGCGAATGCTTTTGTTTAAACTGAGTTTGCTCTGTCTCTCACCTCATAAGATCTTTTAATTTGAAAAATAAATTGAACTGAAAAAGAAAGTGCTTGTGCTTCAGCTGGCCCCAGGCCAGGCTGAGCAGTGGGCCAAGTGTGGTTTGGGTGACACCCATTCTGCCCCTCTGGGGGCCCCTTGTCTTTTGTTGTCACCTGACTGACAGGCTGCCTTCCTGCTGGAGATCTAGGAGAGGCCTGGCCTCCACCCTTCCCCTCCCAAACCCTTCCAGCCTTTTCTCTTCCATCCCTCAGTTGAAAGGAGGAAGGAGCCAAACCCAGGAACTGAAGCACTGGGGGAGGAGACTGGGGAACTGGATGTGGAGTCAGGTGGGTGGCGGTTGGGTGTTTGTTCAAGTCTGCACTCATGGGAATCTCTGTGAAGAGTTTCAGTTAGCTGGGGCCTTGCCATCCCTTCACCTTTCATCCCAGCCCAGCCAAGGCTCCCTACCCTGCAGCCAGGATCTTTTTTTCTTTTTCTTTTTTTTTTTTTTTTTTTTGCGGCACTGGGGATTGAACTCAGGGGCATTCTACCTCCAAGCTATACCCCATACCCCAGCCCTATTTTTTATTCTTTATTTTGGAACAGGATCTCACTAAGTTGCAGAGTGCCTCACTAGGTAGCTGAGGCTGGCCGCGAACCCGGATCCTCCGGTCTCAGCGTCCCAAATGCTGGGATTACAAGCATGCACCACCATGCCTGGCCAGGATCTTTTTTCCTAAAGGGCAGGATTCCTTTGTATTTTTCCTCTCTTTCTTGGCCAGTTACCCTGTATTTGCATCATTGTTGACCTGTCACAAACACAAATACATCACACTCTCCAGAGTATATCCTTTACTGTGCTTTAAGACAATGAAGTTGTCAATTGCAACCTAAAGAAGGAGGCATTCTTCAAACTGACTGAGCTGAGTCCAATACATTGAGGTCAAAGGGTATGGCCCCACTGACAGAACTACTTGGGAGGTGGCTTGGACAGGCCCTACTATTTCCTAAAAAGGCCCAGAGCCTTCCAGCCCAGTGGCAGGGAGCTGTACTGGATGCTGGGTGTAACTCAGCAGCTTGGTGGCAGACTGTCAGGAAAGGATGGTTGGTTAGACCAGTTCTGATGCTGAGAGATCCACTCTTCAGATCTCATTAGCATCCCAGGTGCTACTGCAGTTGGCCAATGAGGCACGGAGGCAAGGCTCTGGGAAGATCTGCTGAGGGTTGCAGCCCTGGGGAAGATGAAAGGTGCCAGGCATTCAGAAGGCATGTCTCTAGGGGCTGTGGAGCTCTCTGATGTCTAGTTTGTCTCCTAAGCACAGCCTCTGTGCAAAAGCTACAATTCTTTCCCCCACAGTGTCTTTTTCCAGTCCCCTTTGCTTTCTTGCCTCTCTTCCTCTTTCCCTACTTGCCTTTCCCTACTTCCTTCTTCCCCTCTGGGTCCAAAGTGTGGGGCCAGAAAGGGGAGTTCTGTCTGGAGGGGCTGACCCCAGGCCCTGGAAGCACTTAGGCCTGGCACCTCACCACTAATTGCTGGGCTTAGCTGTCTTAAATAAGAGGTTCTTTGTCCTCAAATATTCCTTTTATGATGATGAAATTCACCGTTCAGCATACTTAAACAAAGACAAAGGTTCTCCAGAACATCGAACACAGAACATTTTAAGTGACTGAAAAAGCTCTATTACAAAGTTATTGCCAATGGCCTTTAAAGCTATGAGATGCCATTTTCCTGACCTTTGTTCCAGGAATGTCCAGTTATCCAGTTGTCTTTTTTCCTATCATTAGTTAATAAGTTTGTGAGATAGGTGTGATTCTGCTCCTTCAATCATTTGTCATTCATTCAACAAATTCTGATGAGCAGCTCACTACTTCTGGGATGTTGAGGACCCAGAGATGAATAGTAAATGGCACCAATCCTCCCAGATCTGGTGGGCTAGTGGAAGGATCAGAAATGTAAACAAGTACTTACATGACAATGTGGAGCATATAGATGACCACAGCAAGGATTGTGTTTTCTGGTACAATGGAAACGGGACACCTGACTCAAACTGAAGTGTGTACATGAACGAGATGGTCAGGTAGGGTTTTCTGAGGTAAGGAATGTCTGACCTGGACCCTAAATGACCAGTGCTAATTATTTAGATATGTGCTGGGGAGTTGGGGGGATGAGAGACTCAGAGTTGAAGGTTGGTTCACACAAGGGGAGAAGCACAGATGGGCCTGTGGAGTAGCTAGGGTCTGATTGGATCTTCAAATCGAGGGCAGAGCTGGAAGTGGTGGCACACACCTGTAATCTCAGGCTGAGACAGGAAGATCGCAGGTTGAAGGCCAGCCTGGAGACTTAGCAAAGGCTCTCAGCAACTTAGTGAGACCCTGTTTCAAAATTTAAAAAAATAGGGCTGGGGTTTAGCTCAGAGGTAGAATGCCCCTGAGTTCAATCCCCAGTATAAAAAAAATTGAGGGCAGGAAGTGCAGACAGTACTAAGAGACTGAGAGCTGAAACAGGAGAAATGGCAGAAGCCACATCATAAACGAACTTTTTTATATGAAGAAATTAAGGATCAACCAGGTTAAATATGAGCCCAAGGCTGGGTGTGGTGGTGCATGTCTGCAATTCCAGTGCTTTGGAAGCTAAGACAGGAGGATTGCAGGTTCAATGTCAGCCTCAGCAATTTAGCAGGGCCCTTGGCCACTTTGTGAGACCTGTTTCAAAATAAAAAAATAAAGTAGGGCTGGAGGTAGAATGCTTCTGGATTCAATCCCCCGTAACACACACACACACACACACACACACACACACACACACACACACACTATGAGCCCAAGGTCATACAACCGTAAGTAGGTATTCAAGGCAGGAATTACAAGAAATGTGCCTACTCCAGAGTCCATATCTCTCCTAAAACCTGCTGCTTCCTGAAGTCCAAATATCCAGTTCCAGTCCAAGAAATCTTTTCACTGCTTTACAGAGCAAGGGCAATCATAGTTGTAAATTCTTCCCACAATTTATATCCATATTTTAGTATCTAATTAAAATTTCACAAAATTTAAACTTTTTAGTATTTCATTATAATTCTCAAACAAAAACAAGGCAAGGAGCCAACAGTGCTTTCTAAATGGGTTGAGGAAATTCGATTTCTGAAGAATGTACCCTAAGGAAATGGGCAAGGTATGTATAAGGTGTGTATAAAGATGTTTATCTTGATGTTTGCAAAGGCACAAAGGAGGAAACAGCTTACATGCCCAACAAGGTGATTTCCTATACAGTAAGTAATGAGATTCATGATGTAATATTGAGTTTCATAATGTTTATCACCAAAGAGTATTATTAGGTTACATGTACTGAAAATGAGCTGGAAAGTTTTACTTAGATTGTCTGTCTCTTGATTGATGGGATTATGAACACTTTGCTTCTTCTTTTGGCTTTTCTGTTAATTTTTCCTTGATTTTTAAAATGAGAATATATTGCTTTGGATTAAGGCCAAAAATAAATACACAAATAAAATACAATAAACTTCATTTAAAAAAACTGCCCCAGTGATAATAATGCTAGGTAATGCTTATGTTAATTAGCTCATTTTAACCATTCCACAACATATGTGTCCTATTGTACATGATAAATATATATAATTTTAATTTTCTCATTATCATGGTGTGGTGGCACATGACTATAATCCCAGTGGCTTGGGAGGCTGAGGCAGGAGGATTACAGGTTCAAAGCTAGTTTAGTAACTTAGTGAGAACTTCAGCAACCTTGTTTCAAAATTAATTAATAAAAAAAGGATGAGGCCGCAGCCTGGGTTCAATCCCCAGTACCACAACAAATAAAAAATAAAAACAAAAACAAAATAAAAAGGGTTGGAAATGTAGCTTGGTGGTAGAGCACTTGCCTAGCATGTACAATCCACAACGCTGCAAAAAATAAAATAAAAAATGAAAAACTAGTTGTGTAAGGATAGGTTAATTTCCTGCATAAGCTATGAAAATACGGAGTTTCTCTCAAAATGTCAGGGCCAGCTTCCAAGCTGCCAACAGCCATGTTATATAATATGCAGAGGTTCCAGAAACTTGTCCCCAAATATCAGTCCCATTGCCCACCAGCTCACAATCACTGCTCAATTCTCTTCCAACTTAAGTGGTAATGATAATAGCTAAAATATAGCAAAGGAATGTTTATTATGTGCCAGGCAGTAGTTTAAATATTTCACTTATATTAGCTCATTGAAATCCACAGTAAAGTAGGTGCTATCAATACTCCTATTTGACAGATGAGCAACTGGGAAAAAAAGGTGAAGCAACTTGCCTGAAGCTGCAGACTACTACATGGTAGAAATAGGGCATGAAGACAGATGTGGTGGTACACACCTGTAACACCAATACTTGGGAGACTCACAGGTTTGTGGACAGCTGCAGCAACTTAGCAAGACTCTCAGCAACCTAGCAAGACCCTGTTTCCAAACAAAAAATATAAGAAGGGCTGGGGGTGTAGCTTAGAAGTAAAATGCCTCTGGGTTCAATCCTTGCTACTACAAAGGAAAGAAAGGAAGAGAGAGAGAGAGAGAGAGAGAGAGAGAGAGAGAGAGAGAGAGAGAGAGAGAGAGAGAGAGAGAAAAGGAAGGAAGGAAGGAAGGAAGGAAGGAAGGAAGGAAGGAAGGAAGGAAGGAAGGAAGGAAGGAAGGAAGGAAGGAAAGAAGGAAGGAAGGAGGCAGACTGGGTTAAGAGCCCATGCATTTGATGACTCTACTAACTCTTTTGGGCTTGTCCTTCTGGAGTCACTGTGTTGGAGTTGTCTTAGTATTTTACACTGTAAATAGCTCTCATGTGTTTTGGGTATGGTAATGCAGAAAATGGTCAGAAGTTGGCAGGGAAAAGTAACTTGAGGAGGTGAGACATGCAAGAGCCACTAAGAAACTCTCATAGGACATATGCAGGATGGATTGAATTGGTTCAGAGAAATGGACAAGTTTAGAAAGGTATGTAGCATCTGAGCATTAGTTGAGGCCAAAAAGAAAGATTGTAATCAGGTATAGTGGCACACACCTGTAATCCCAATACTTGGGAGACTGAGACAGGAGGATTGCCGGTTTAAGGCAAGCACACAGGAAATTAGTGCGACTCTATTTAAAAAATGAAAAAAGGCTAGAGGTTTATCTCAGAGGTATAGGGTCTCTGGGTTTAATCTCTAATAACACACACACACACACATGCACACACACGCGCGCGCACACACACACACACACACATCTTTTTTTTTTCCGAGTCCAAGAGGGCACAGTGATTTGTGTTAATTCTGGAAAGGCCAAGTAAGTCTGTTGAACAGTTAGTACTTAATCTGAAACATAATAGACAATAAATATCTGTTGAATAAATGAAAGAACAAATTCTGTTCCTGCTCTTAGCTGCCAGGCAGCTAATACTTGTTCAAATGAGTTAGCTGATAAAATGTCTGCTTGCTGATAAAACATTCCAGGAAATAAAATCTTAAGTCAGGAGAGATGTGGCACAAACAGTTTGAATATTACAGTCAGGAACACTTTTTTTTTCTGGACCAGCTCTGTACACATGTCAAACTGTGTGGTCATAGTAAGCTCTCAGTTTTTGAAATGAGATAATGCCCTGCCTCAGGCTCTTCCAAGAAAAGCAAAGGAGAGGTCATTTCCATTTATAATAATCTACAAAGGCTTCCCAAGTTTTTCTATGGATGCTCCTGTGAACTTGTTTGTTCACTTCTGCATCTGGAGGAATGTGGATTAGAGCTCCTAATCAAGAAAAGTAAATGTCAAATTCAAAAAAGAAGAATATCTTTGGTTTTGATTTATAAATAGCCATGAGTCAGTTTAACCAGACCGTTCTGTGCAAATAATTCCACTTAAGCAATTAAAGAAGAAGATATTGGAAAAACTTGCATTAGGAGGATACAACTAACTTTAAGACACAAATATTAATATATCTTGTCACCCAGTTTACTACTGAAGAATGTGAACATGTTACAAATCCTACTACTATCCCCCCACTTCATATTCCCTTCAATTCTTTATTTTGCAAACTAAATCACATCCACATCTTCTCTCTCTTCTTGTACATTGGATTTTTAGTTGTATAGTGTTTAAAGGACATTATGAATTTAAAATGTTCTGTAAGCAAGGCGTGGTGACCTTTATGAAGCACCTACTATGTGAACAACACAAGTGGTAATCAATCAAGAGGAGAACAAAGATAAATGGAGTCTACCTGGCTGTCCTAGTAGGCCCAAGTCAGTACAGAGGAGCAGAAACCCAAGAGACTAGGTGAGCAAGGTTCAGGACTTGAGGCAGATGGCTGGAGAGAGAAATATGAGTGAAATGACAGGCCTTAAGTAACTACTGCCAGCATGGAGCTTGGCAAGAAACCAAGTTGAGGAAGGAGCCCCTTATAGGCACTTCCTGCTGCAGGGCAGGAGTAGTCCACAGGTGTTGCAAATAAACATACCTGACTAGCACAAGGCTATTGATAGGGCAAGGGAATAAGAAGCTTGGTGTAGGGAGCAGAGCATGGCTGATAGCTCACAAGACCTCTTATGCTAATCAGAAGCCCTTAGAGGTTTTTTTTTTTTTGAAATTTTGCATATCCAGTTTCAATAAATGTCAGAACCTATGTTAATTGTACTTTCAAAAATTATGCAAAGCTAAAAGAAAATTATAAAATCCAACTCTGATCCCATCACCCAGATTGGTGGATATTATATACATTGAAATAGTACTCTGATGGGTACCTAAACTCGATATGTGCTTCCCCATTCGACTTAGTTTGGAATGGTTTCCTGAATATATTGAAAAAGATTTTCCGCCCTGTCAATGCTGATTTTCCACAGTAACCCTTACCTTATATAGTGGCTTTCATGGCCTGTGTGTGTGTGTGTGTGTGTGTGTGTGTGTGTGTGTGTGTTAAAAGGGATTGAACCCAGGGGTGTTCTACCTCTGAGCTATACCTCGAGCCCTATTTTATTTTTTATTTTGAAACAGGGCCTCACTAAGTTGCTGAGGCTGGTTGTGAACCTGTGATCCTCCTGTCTCAGCCTCCCAAGTACCGGGATTTCAAATGTGCACCAACATGACCAGCTTATGGCCTCTTTTTAAGTAGATGTTTTAAAAGGCATTATTCTTTAAGGACTTCTTTATAGAGTTTCTGTGAAATTCACAAACAGTCACAACAGAGTAGTTCCCAGGCTGCATGCAGCCCATCTGGGCTACACAGTGAGCATTCTCCAAATACAGCAAAGCAGACCTGAGAACCTGAAACAAGTGAGGAAAGGGAAGCTAAAATAGGAGAGATGTTGGAGCAATAAGTAAAGGTAAAGAAAAGAGCCAGGTGTGGTGGTGCACACCTGAAATCCTGGTACTTGGGAAGCTGAGACAGGAGGATCACAGGTTCACAGCCAGCCTCAGCAAATTAGTGAGGCCTTCCACAACTTAGAAAGACACTATTTTTGAAATAAAAATGATAAAATATGGCTTTGGGTGTAGCTTAGAGGTAGAACGCAATTCACAATTCCCACTACCAGAGAGGAAGAGAGGGAGAGGGAGAGGGAGAGGGAGAGGGAGAGGGAGAG
>PVLC010008379.1:37183-58710 GCA_004027655.1 Graphiurus murinus | reverse complement strand
CATGATGTAATTACACAATCATATCAAGGTCACTCACCGAAGTGAACCTGAGGGGGAGGGAAGGGGAGGGGATTGGGGTGGGAATTGGGGAAAGGGTCAAATGAGAACTGTGTGCAAATATGTTGTTAACAACTCGTACTTAACAAAGATGTATGCTATATTGCACGAATTACTACAATAAAAAAATTTAAAAAAAAAATTTGTCACAAAAAAAATGGAAGTTGAATCAGAAGGAGACAATACATTTGAAAAAAGAAACAGATGTTAAATATCTAGGTAAATTTAATAGACTATACTTCTCCAGTTCTTTAAAATATATTTTTTCACAGTTGAAAGAAGAAAAAAATTAGCCGGGCATTGTGGCACATGCTTGTTATCCCAGCATTTGTGACGTTGAGACTGGAGGATCCGGGTTCGCGGCCAGCCTCAGCTACCTAGTGAGGCATGCCGCAACTTAGTGAGACTCTGTTTCAAAATAAAGAATAAAAAAAATAGGACTGGGGCTGTAGCTTGGAGGTAGAATGCCCCCAGGTTCCATCCCCAGTACTGAAAAAAAAAATTCTTAAAGAAATTTCAATGCATGTTGGTACAAAATATAAGCCAACATAACACATAGCAAAGAAAATGAAGGAATATCTAAGTTAGGAAGGTTTCCTATATTTTATTTGGAGTGGTAAAAACTTAACTCAAGTAGATTATGAAAGTGTCATATGTATGTATAGTAAAACACCTAGGGTAATCACTTAAGTCCATAAATATATGTGTAGTCCAAAAACAATAGGTATATTAAGATGGAATGTGTGTGTGTGTGTGTGTGTGTGTGTGTGTGTGTGAGGAGGGGAGACTATATGAAACAAAAGAAATAGGGAAGGAAAAAGAATGATAAAAAACAGAAGGAACACAAAGGAAAAAATAAATAATAAACCTAAATCTACACACATAATCAAACTCAATGTAAATGATCTATGTATTCCAATTAAAAGGTAAAGATTGTCAGAATGGAATTTTATTTTATTTTATTTTTGCGGTACTGGAGATTGAACTCGGGGGCGTTCTACCTCCGAGCTACACCCCCAGCCCTATTTTTTATTCTTTATTTTGAAACCGGGTCTCATTAAGTTGCGGAGTGCCTCACTAGGTAGCTGAGGCTGGCCGCGAACCCGGATCCTCCGGTCTCAGCCTCCCAAATGCTGGGATTACAAGCGTGCACCACCATGCCCGGCCAGAATAGAATTTTAAATATGACCTAATTGTTATGGTTAATTTTATGTGTCAAGGTGAGTGGACCAAAGGATGAACAGATATTTGGTAAGATGTTATTCTAGGTGTGTGAGGATATTTTTGGATGGGATTAGCATTAGACAGAGTAAGGCAATTATTCTTTCTAATGTGGGTGGCTCTCATCCAATCAGTTGAAGGCTTAAATAGAACAAAAAGGATGATTCTCCATCCCATCCCAATCCTCTTGCCTGACTTCCTTCCAGGTGGCAAATAATCTTTTCCCCCTACATTCAGGCTCAAACTGAAAGAGCATTCTCTAGGTTTTAGAAACTGCCACTTTCAGAATTGAACTATTCCACCAGCTTTCCTTGTACTTGAACTTCCAGACTTGGATTGGAGCTACATCATTGGCATATTTGCCAGCTTGGTCTGCCATACAGCATACCATAGACTGAGTGGCTTAAATAACAGGAATGTGTCTTATAGTTCTGGGAGTGAAAAAGTCCAAAATCATGGTGCTATCTGATTTCCTTCTCAGTGAGGGTTCTTTCTGGCTTGTAGATATTCTGCTTTAGAGAGAACAAGCAAGCTCTTAGATGTCTCTTCTTAAAAGAACAGTAAACTTACCATCATGAGGGTCTGGCCCTGCTGATCTTATCTAACTGTAATTACCTCCCCAAAGCCCATCGCCAAATACCATCACTTTGGGATTTAGAGTTTGATTGCATGAATTTGGAGCTTTGGATATAAAAGGGTGACAGGATACAATGATGTTTTATATTCAGCTCCAATGTCAATATCCAGTTATGATATTGTAATACAGTTTCACAAAATATTATCATTAGGAACAACTGGGTAAAGGAGCTCTGAATTATTTCTTCCAACTGCATGTGAATCTACAATTATCTCATATTAAAACCTTATGTTCTTTTAAAAAAAAGATTTAGCTGGGGCATGGTGGAACACTTCTATAATCCTGGTATATGGGAGACTGAGATGGGAGGCTCACAAGTTCGAGGCTATCCTAAGCAACTTAGAGAGACTCTCAGAGACCCTATTTAAAAACAACAGAAAAAGAAAGAAAGAAACTTAGTTACATAATCCATGGCCTCAAAAAGTGAACTGAGTTTCTAATCTTGGTATGACCTTTGAGGTTGGATAATTCCTTGTTGTAGTGTATTGTCCTGTGCTTTATATGATGTTTAACAGTGTCATTGGCCTCTACGTTAGATGTTAATGGTGCATCCTTCAAGTGTGACCATCAAAAATACCTCTGAATATGGTTCAAAATCCTCAGAGATCTAAAATGGCCCTGGTTGAAAAGCTCTGTGTTGAATCTTACTATTAATTCCTTATTATGATGATTATGAGGCAATTTTCCTAAGACATTTTAAAGAAACATTAAACTCATAAACAGAAAGATTAATAGGCACATTTGTCCTACTGAGTGTATCTTTGCATTACTTTCCATATCTTAGCCTATCAATTAATTAATTTCCATAGATATGTCCATCTATAATGAAGTTGAATATCATAATTGTTTACAGTGCTTATTTTTAGATTCCCAATGTTTATTAGCCATATAGAAAATATTATTTCTAAATCTCCAAGAATAATGATGATATGGTACCAAATTTATTAATAGAAAAGACTGTCAAAAATCCATGTCCAATATATTGCTCATGATATGTTTTCAAGATAGTTCAACATAATTGAGTAATCTAGCAGGGGGACTTTTCATTAATTATATGTTGCAAGTAGCAACATATAAAATATCAAGAAGTAATTATACTAGAAGAGCATTATTCTAAAGTCAATATTACAAAATTATAGAGTATATTAGTCTTCTTGGTTCCCATATCCTTTGTTTAGATAGCTTTTATAATACTCCTCACATTTTTCAAACATTTATTTAATTCAGAGACTGGCAAAAGGTCCCATTGGTCAAATCTGACTTGCTTCTTGTTTTTTAGATATGTTGTATTGGGACACACTAATGTCCATTGGTTTGTTTATTGTCTGTTGTTGCTTTTGTGCCCTAAGGGCAAGTTGAAGAGTTACAATAGAGATAATTTGCCCCAGAAAGTCTAAAATATTTACTATTTGGCTCTTTGCAAAAAAAAGTTAGTGATGCTGATTTGAACTGTAAATAAATTATGTTAGATTATTTGACTACAAATTTCTTAGGGAAAGAAGGAGCCATATCATTAATTTTTCTGTCCTTCATATTGGGCTCAAATGCAAAAGTATAATTGATGATTGTTAAATGAAAGAAGAAAAATAAATAGAAGTAAAAAGGAGAAAAAAAAGTTGGAACATGTAAAGGATTCAGGAAAAAAAAAGAAAATATGTATGTTTAAAGGCTAATTAACTCAATAGAATAAAGAACACTGTCTATACTGTAAAAGAGGATGAGAAAAATTAAAGTTGGGAGTGTTTAAGTCTTTCAATTCAAATTTGTTTTCCTAAAAAACAATGTAGTTTCCTTGTCAGAACTCAACTCAGAAGCCTGCTTGTTTTGCAGCAGGCGAAGGTGACTGTGACTCAAAAGGAAAATCAAGATGATGCATGTGTGTGTTGAATTGAGAGCAAAAGAACACATTTTTTAAAAAATCTATCTCTTTTTTGTTGCTCATTTACCTACTGTAAACAAAAGCCAAATAAATGAGGAACAAGCAAATGCATGGATCTTAAAATACAATGCTAAGTTTAAAAAAGAAAAAAAAACACAGCAAAAAGTGAAATGCAACAATTCCATTTTTATAAATTAACAATTAAGGAGTATAAAAATAGGCATTTTGAACAATTACATACAAACACAACATATATATATATGTTTGAGGAAAAAAACTAAATGATGCAACTAGATAAATAGAAACAACGTGAGAGGTGGGGAAATAAAATCACCCCACTGTGGTGTAAATTACAACATACATGGCTTTTCTCAGTTGCATCTGTATGCTCACAGCAAAGTATTTCCTAAAAGATAAATGCTGAGACTTATATAGAATCAATATCCTTCACAGACAAGCTAATTTATTTATTTTTATTGTAATAATTCGTGCTTTGTATGTATACATCTTTGTTAGGTACAAATTGATAACAACATATGTGCACACATTTCTCATCTGACCCCTTCCCCAATTCCCACCCTGCTCCCTTGCCCTCCCTCCCTCTCAAGTTCAGTTCAGTGAGTGACCTTGATATAGTTGTGTAAGTACATCATGTGCCTTAGGATGCTCCCCCCCCCCCGTCCATTCCCTTCGGTTAAATCAACTTCTTTGTTTATTGAGGGTCTCTACTTTTTCATCTGTGGACCCTCTTATGTCCCATCTTCTCTCTAACATCTGCATATTAGGGAGAACATATGCTTCTTTACTCTTTGTGACTGGCTAATTTCACTTAACATAATGTTTTCCAGTTGCATCCACTTCCCTGCAAATAACATGATTTTGTTCTTCTTTATGGCTGAGTAAAATTCCATTGTGTACATATCCCATAGCTTTGTAATCCATTCATCTGTTGATGGACATCTTGGCTGCTTCCATAGTTTGGCTATTGTGAATTGTGCAGCTATAAACATAGATACACATGCGTAGGTCTGATAGTTTGGTTTCCATTCTTTTGGGTAGATACCCAGAAGTGGTATTGCTGGATCATAAGGTAGGTTCATTCTCGTTCGTCTGAGGATCCTCCATACTGTTTTCCAAAGTGGTTGCACAAGTTTGCAATCCCCCAACAATGTATTAGGGTTCCCACTTCTCCACACACTCGCCAGCAGTTGTTGTTGTTCGTGTTTTTTATGATTGCCATTCTGATTGGAGTTAGGTGAACAGACAAGCTAATTTATTAGCATCATGTTAATATAAAGAAATTAGGTTGAGGGGCTAGAGAATGACCTGCATAGGTCTAGATCACAATATTGACTCAATAATAATAACTTTGCAACAAAACACATTCATTATCAGCTCTGTTAATCAAAACCTAATAGTAAACTTTCAGCTCAGAGTTCCCTCTCCCCCAGGAATGTCTAGTATCCAAATGATGACACATTGCAGAAAATGTGAATCTTATAATGATAAATGCCTGGAAAGTTTAGTGAGAAGTTATTTAATACTATTTACCAATAAGTAGGCTGCAGTTCTAACAATTTTGATCTGATTTACTATACTGGTTGCTTAAATTGTTTTTATCTCATTATCCATTTTTTGTAAACATACGCATTTTTACTGAAGAATGCAATGTCAAAAATTAGTAAATACTTAATGCAATCTATAGGGGCACATTTCAGGATCTCTACAAGGCTTCTGGAAAATGAAACAATGTCACTATTCTTAAGTTCCACTCCTTTCTCCTAAATAGAGGCACCAATAGAAGTTTTCCATGGCACCCTGGCAGGGCACTCTATGCCAGAGCATTCAGGAGATGGTAATTTTAGCTTCTCACAAATAGAATTAGCTTTTCATTTTGCTTCTCTAGTTTGAATTCTCACTTTTCTCTATTCTTTTGTGCTTAGTCTGTTTCCCTCAGAACTGTTCGAGATGAAATTTTATTAATAAAATTCTGTAAAATATGATTGGTATGTACTGCCTTCATTCATTAGTTCAGCAAATATATGATAACCTATTCTGAGCAAGATGACAATTAATTAGATAAAATAATACTCCTGGGGTAATAAATATTTTTTTTTTCTCTTTGAAATTGACTTGTCACAAATACGGGCCTTATAACCTCTGGAACAACCTTTAGACCTGTGTGTGTGTGTGTGTGTGTGTGTGTGTGTGTGTGTGTGTGTGTGTGTGTGTGTTCAGGAATTGCTAGCTCATGTTGGGCATGGTACTTCACACTTATAATCCCAGAACTTGGGAGGCTGAGATGGGAGTATCGCAGGTTCAAGGCCAGCCTCTGCAATTTGGAAAAAAAACTCCTAGCAATTTAGCAAGACCCTGCTTCAAAATTAAAAAATAAAATAGACCTGGAGGTGTAGCTCAGAGAGAGAATGCCCCTGAGTTCAATCCATAGTACCACACACCAAGAAAAAAAAGAAGCAAATAAAAAGAAAGAAAAATTGCTATTTTATCACGAGTACCAATTAGAAGGTGCTCCAGGTGTGTGAATTTTTTTTAAAAGGATCATGTGATCAATTTAGTTCACTAGGATCATCTGCCTAATTTAACGTCAACTGATTTGTAATATTAATTATATCTGCATAATACCTTTTCCACATAAAAGGTTTTTCTTCATTTTTGTTTTTAAATTAGAGACATTAGGGTACCTAGGAAGAATTCTTGGAATCCTCTCATATATAGCTACTGAGCTCTGCCCATCCTTGGGCAATCATATTGTATATCAACTGTCTCTTTTGGGCAACCTTGGCATGATTTGTAACCCCCTGCTCTCTTTTTTTATCTTCTCATCCTGAATTGTGATTGTGCTTGGAGCATCATTCACATGCACCTGGATATGCTGTGAAGAGTGCTCAGTGGATCCATCCTGGATCATCATTTTGTATTCTACACTCACACTCATGAAGCAAATGCAGATTTGAAGAAACTAGGATAATGTTTAAGATACTCTTATCAAACATATTTAGTCTTGACTTATGTACTCATCACAGAAGTGTCTCCAGAAACTAAAAATTAATCATTCCCTACATGTATATATGCAGAAAAATAGCCAGTTTGAGTTGGAAAAAAGCTTATGCACAGTTTCAGGCAATGAATTTCAAAAAGTGACCGAAGACAAAAGTTTTTGTTTGTTCTCAGAGGTACTGGAAAAGCCTCTGAGTTCTACTATTCAAGCCAAAACCTTCAACATCACTTTTAAAGAAAGGCCAAGGGTTGTACTTTCACAAACATATCAAAATCAATCATTAATCTGAACATGAGAAAGAGGGAGGGGGGAGAGAATGGGACAGGAATTGGGGAAGGGTTAAATGAGAGGTGTGTGCACATATGCCTCTACCAGCTTGTCCCTAACAAAGATGTATGATTACAATGCTCTAATAAAAAAAAATTAAAGTTATTTTTAGAAGAAAAAAGAGAAAAGCCAAGGGATCTTTGTGTTCAGAACACATTTTTAATCTTAAGAGAGACATCTGGTTGACAGCAAAAGCCTGGCTGCCAGGTGATGACCGGGCTGTATTCACTACCTGCACAAGTCAGCCTGGAACTTGTTTATTCTTGCCAGGTAGGGATTTTAGAGTGGCTAGCCCCTAATGCTCCTGGCTCCAGAAAAGTGCCTGAAGTGTATTCCATGTCTGGCGTTGGGTCATCCCAGAAGAAAACTCTGAGCCAAGGATTCAAGTACTAGTGGTTTATGAAGGCAGTGCTCCCCAGGGATGCTGATAATGGAGTGCAGAATGGGGAGGGAGATGAGCCAAGAAAAGGGGCAACTTCAGGTGAAAACCCAACCTTAGCCAGATTCTAGGAGAGGCTGTGGACCATGAACTGCAGGCCAGTTTGTCATATCTCAAGGCAAAGGAACTGGCTTTGGATCTCTTTACTAGTCAGTCCATTGGTTGCCCCTAGGGAGATATAAATCCTCAGCATTTTCAGTTAGCTCACCACAAGAGCAAGATAACTCCAGGAAACCCAGAGCAATTCTGTGGAAATAGTCAGAAGCAAACCTACAGAAGGTGGTGCACACATAATGGGTAAACGGGACCAAGGTATACGGCAGTATCAACTGGGGGCCAATGTATATTTTACATCTGTGAATCTCTGAGTGAATGCTCAGTTGTGTCCCACAATCCTATCTCCCCCCCCAACCTCATGATGTTCCTTCTGGCTGTTCTCTTGAGAATCATTCTATTGTTCCTGTGGACTTTCAAGAAGGGAAATGGGGAAGAATTTATGGATCCTAAGACATGAACCAGTGCTGTGTTATTACTGCTAGTAGAAAATAGAAATAGATATAAAGAAATATTGGCTGTAAGGATAAGTTTGGTACATAAGCATTATGACTGTTAATAGATTATTTTGGGCATTTTCAAAGGAATGCTGGACAAAGTGCTTTGAAGGGCAGTGTGGTATAACAGATAAAAGGGTTACGAGGCCTGATACAGCAAGAAGAATTCTTTTTTTTTTTTCTAATTTGACATTCATACCTATGTTTTGGTGATACTCCCTGGTGACTATTTTACATGGGAAAAAAAGGGGGGGTTTGCAAAGATAAGTAAAATTACTGGGAGTTGTTAAGGATATTATCCAGGTGAACCAAACATATCCAAGTAGATTCTTCCTAGAACCTCAGGGAAGGTCTCAGTATGGCTGACACATTGATTTCAGTCTGGTGATACCTAAAGCAAAAAAAAAAAATTCAAGTTTTTTCCACCTGAATGTCTGTGAGTTAATAAATGGAGACAAAATGGACAAAGCATCAGGTAGCAATAGAACAATAATGCACTATATTAAAACTCTAACATTACAATTGTGTGTGTGTGTGTGTGTGTGTGTGTGTTTGTGTGATTGAGGACTGAACCCAGGCGCATTCTACCTCTGAGCTATACCCCCAGTCCTATTTTATTTTTATTTGGAAACAGTCTCACTAGCTGCAGTGACTGTCCTTGAACCTGTGATCCTTCTGTCTCAGCCTCCCAAGTACTAGGATTACAAGAGTGAACCACCACATCTGGCTTAAGGTTTTCTTCCATTTTCTTCTTTCTCCTCCCCCTCCTTCTCCTCCTTCCCCTTTTTCTTTTCTCTATTTCTGTTTCACACACACTCACATGCACACACATGTAAAATCATCATGTGCCCATCTAAGAATACGTGTCATTGCATTTAAAGCCAATGCAGAATAATCTCTCCATATCAAGATCTTAACTGAAGATCTTGAGATCTTTTGGTCATATAAGGCTGACATGCATAGACCCTAGGGATTTGCTCATGGGTATCTTTCAGGAGGCCAATTTTTTGTCTGTACTGTGGGTAGTTATCCAAATTTTTTGCTGAATTTTATTGTTCTTATTGAAAAATGGGAATAATTGACTATTTCAAGCATTTGGTGTAATGAGAAGTAAAATAATAGAAAGTATAAAACATCTCACAAAATATGTAAGAGTTGATACCCACTGAATGATAATTATTGTTATTTCAGGAAAAACTATGATCTGTACGGTCAATGATATTGAAATTATACTTGTTCTTGACAATTCATGGTGAAAAATATTAGGATCTTCTAACATAAAGATATAAGTTCATTTCTCTTTCATCTCTCCAAGATCTTTATTCCTAACCATATAACATTTGATGCTAGATTTGTCCATTTATCAACTATGTCTGTTTTAGAGAATTGTCAAATGACTGCTGTCTTCCTACCATTATAATTCAATTGGATTTCACTTTAACTCTGCAAATGTTCACTCATTCTGCTATGTGCAAGGAACTCTGCTGTTCACCAGGACATGCATATCTAAGCAAGACACAATCTGTGACTTAGCCTCACAATGCAGCAGAAGAACAAGATTTTTCTTGAAATACTTGCTTCATAGAGCATATACTCGATCACATATGAGTTAATTCAGTTTCTCTCCATTTTATGAGGTCTGTATTCAAACACAAAAACAAACATCATCAACAAGAAAAAGTCCAAGTATTAGAGACAGTTTTCAGATTCATGGGCAATGAAATGAAAATAACATAGGACTCATAAATTTTGTGTGGTTATGTATTTTTCCATAGCTTTATAAATATACATTATTACAAGACAAATCCTCATGAGGAAAACATGCAAATAATCATAATCATTCCTTTCATGTACCAGCTCTCTAAGTCAAGCACGCAC
The DNA here is from genome assembly GCA_004027655.1 of Graphiurus murinus. Taxonomy (NCBI): domain Eukaryota; kingdom Metazoa; phylum Chordata; class Mammalia; order Rodentia; family Gliridae; genus Graphiurus; species Graphiurus murinus. The sequence continues at coordinate 48,702 of PVLC010008379.1, read as the reverse complement.
ATCCCTGACTCTTACCATGGGGTTGTGAAGGACTGACTTGAGTTCATGGACTGCTGGACCCTCTCTGAGTCCTTGGGAATATTTTACAAAAACTTTGTGGTCTTCATTAGCACAAATGACTCTGAAATACTTTTTTTATTTGCTATATTTATTTTTGTCATGAAGCCATACTTGTGGTATTGCTGCCTATGTTGGCAGTAGTGCTATAACTCAATAGAACTTCCTTATAGTGATTGACCTTGATATATTTGTGAAAGTACATCCTGTACATTAGCACGAGGGAGTGGGGCGGGAATTGGGGAAGGGGTTAAATGAGAAATGTGTGCATATATGCCTTTATCAGATTGTCCCTTACAAAGATGTATGTCTACAATGCACCGATTTTATATAAACAATAAAAATAATAATAATAAAAAAGAACTTCCTTATAAAATAATCAGACAAACAAATGACTGGCTCACTAATCTACTTAAATCAAATAAAACATTTGATAGAGCAACAGTAATTATTCCAAGTTTTTGTTTTTTGGTTTTGTTTTCACCTTGTTTCTATTTTCTTTCTTCATTTCTTTATGTTTTTTGTTTTGTCCTTTTAGATTTATAACTGCAATTAAATTTGACTCAGTAGTTTTGTGATATGTTGAGGTTGGCTTTTATTTTTTTTACCTCTAAAGTAAATGTCTCAACATAAGTCTCCTCTCTCATCATCATCTTGTGTTCCAAAGACATACCTAATAAGCCATAGCACATAGGAACTCTGAATAAACTACAATAAAGTCAAAACTTATATGCAGATATTTTCTGTTGTTGTAGAAAGCTGTCCTTTACAAGTACCAACAGAAGCAAATGGCAAAAAAACACACAAGCTGAGAAGGTTTTGGTTATTCACACTGGTATTTGAACTATGTTTCTTTGAATCTGGTGTGATAGAGATATTTTATTTTTCACTTTTTACATTAACACATCCTGAAACAAATATGAATAACAGTATATTCAGTGCTCAAAAATATTTATATATATTACATATATATATATACACATATATATAATATGTATGTATATATATATACATATATATATATATTTGTGGAATATACAAGTTCCAGGTATGATAATCTTGAAACCATATTATTATATTAACAATTAGATTGATACAGTAGAATCAGTACTACATATATTCTTCAGTTTGATTTGTTACTGCCAACACAAGCAACTCATGAGTAAATAGAAAGATGTTTTAGAACAAATTATTTCCAACTTCAGTGTGGACAGAGTAAACTCTAATTTTCCCTTTTAAAAATGAAATAAAATGCTAGAAGCAAATTTTATTGCTTTTTTTAAAAAAAAAACTATACCTGTCTAGACACAGATTCAAGATACTAGAAGAGGATTTAAGATGTGGCAAAACAATTTGGTTTAGTGAACTTAAAGCATATCTACATAGATTGCCATTTAAAAAGTGCCCACACATTTTGTTCACTGCCATAACCAATTTATGATGATAAAGGAAAGGATTGTTCTGGGCTATGAACAGATAACCATTATTGGTTCTCATTCAAGAGAACCTTTCAGATCTTACACTTTCCTTGTTTGGTCTACTTTTGAACATAGCCTCACCTGTAAGAATGATGGTAAGGGCAGAATTGAAAGAGTGATTAAAAATGTCACAATCCATTTCTTAAAACATTTCTCTCCCATGAAACAGATATTTTTTCTTTTCCTAGAAAGGTAAAGACATCTTGTGATTGTTTCTCTCTTATTTGAACAAAGAGAATTATTTGATGTAATAATAGTTCAACATTACATGTTTGTCAATATCATATAAACTTAAATTCTATTTTAAATAAGCCACAATTTCACCACCCACCCAGAAGTGAGCAATAATAAAAGTGTGCAAATTATATATCCAGAGAATGTGGAGCTTACTGATTCAAAGCAAAAATTAAAACTTGCTTCCATAGGCTAGAGCCTGTGAGGTTCACTGGCCTGCATCTAGCAGAGGCAAACTTCTAATGCTTTCAGGATGGGTGAAAATTACCCACATACATTTCAGAAACTGTTATTACTTCCATTCTGATCTGAGCAGTAAGCAGTCATGAGTTTGGGCAAATTTATCTTTGCAATGTGTTATTAAAGAACAGAATAAGGCACTGAATTCATCCCTATTTCACCGCGCAGTTCTGCCAAATGGAAAACAGATTTGATGCCATAGGTATGTGGCACATTCTTTCTCTTTCTCTTCTCTAAAACAATGGTGTCTGAAAGCATGTTCAGCACTCATAAAATTTCCCATTCAGTTTACAAAGAAAGAAGGAAAATACCCCACCCATAACTCTGAATTTGGGTACCTGCTGCAGCAATGAATTTTAGAAAGTGACAGGTTACATAATGAGTTTGCAGTTGTGATTGCACCTGGCCCTGGAAGGCTGCCATGGCATGAAAAGAGAGTGTCAGCTCACTTGCACTGGTGCACAACGGATGAGTGCCACCCTTGCACACTTGCTACACTGCCCTTGTTATTAGAGACATTTATCTAGTGTTTCCAGTTGTATATGCTATTATTTGTTCTCTCGTTTTTGCTCACCATATATAATGATGTCCGAAGATATTCAAGAACACTTGGTCTTTGTTCTTATTTAAAAATTCTTATTTTGAAGGACTGTTGAGTATGCAATTACAACTGAATTTTAAATGGTTGGGATCTCATTCTAATTGATTTCAATGTAAATCAATAGAGTTTCCCATATAGCAAGTAGTATAGCCTGAGATTCAATACTAAATGACTAGTTAATTCTCTACAATTATGACTCATGCTTAAATCAGAAAGTAGTATTGTATTTCATTTTTACTGAATTCATATTGTGTCTGGAACTGAGGCACATGTAGAAGTTTGTTGACACAAAGACATATATTATTTTGTAAACCTGTACATTGCAGGCCAGATATAAGCACTTGAAATACAAAAATGATAAACAGAAGTGCTCAGGAATATTCTTCTGTAATCTAAAAGACATTTTTAGGGGGTGGTGGACAAAATCAGAAGCTGTTTGGCATTAGGTGTTTAAATCGTACTCTATGGTGGGCAAAGGGAAAAAAAATGCATAATGTCTGATTGCAAAGCATCACCGCAGGGAGAGTTAGGCTTCAGGAGAAGATAGCCAGACAAACCAGTTCTTAAGAGGGTGGCTGATTGGCTGTTTTGCTAAAGATAAATGTTTCCTCTTCCAAATATTCTGGAAAAAAAAAAAGTAGACTAATAGCGAGAAATGTAGTGATTTGCACATTATCCAAGCCATTGAGTTATTCCTGCCTGTCCTCATTCTGGTTCTTGATTTGCAGGCCAGCTATGCTCTGCAGCTGGAGCAAATTATATCAGCAGAAGTGCTGATGTGACCACAAGTTGACAAAAGGACATGATTTCTAGTAGCAAAAAAGCAACTAGATTTTATGAAATTGTATCTAATAATGTTGTTTAACTCATGGATCCTGCATCTGACGCCTGCTTTTTATCCAGTCCTTTCAGCGGCCCTTTGTTAACAGTCACTCAGAAGAGGAAATAAAATGTAGCCATTGAAATAAAAATTGCTCTACTCTTTTTAATAGCTCAGCTGCAGGCTCTATTGTTTTATTTAATGGATTGTATAACTGAAGTCTCTCCTCCTGATGATTCCCATTTGGCTTCTGAGTCCCCAAACTCTGTCAGAATCTTGGGGGTCCCAGAAGGTGTCTGGTGCATAGCTTGCTCAGAATACAAGTGGATCGTAAAAGCAATAACGTTCTTTAAAATGTAATTCCTGTTGCAGACTCTGTAGTACTATGTGCAGGAAGCAGAGCTTTCTCATCAAAAGGAAGCACGATTAGACAGTCCCTAGATGCACAATCTAGCTCAGGATGCAGTGCAAGTTTCCCTGGCTTAAATATACAGAGGCGAGTAGGCTTGGAGGCAGTAGGAAGGGGAAAAAAGGAAATAGAAGAACTACAATAAATAATTGTCTTCTTTGTTGTCAGAATCAATGCGTTGTCTTGTAATGGATAGATGCCATCTTTGCTCCAGAGCCCCTGCAATACATCTCTCTCCTCCTGCCTGAATAACCATTGTTACTGTGGAAAGGGTACCTGTGAATCATTTGAGTCTGACTTATTGTTATCCCAAACAGTGTCACATAGATATTATATTCGGAATTATTTAATGTTTTTCAATTCTTCAAAGCAACTAAAATATGTCTGACTTCTGATGGAAGGATTGCAGGTAATTTAAAAAAATATACATATATTGCTTCTGCTTTTCTAAGAAGAACTGCATTGTGTATACATTCAAAAGATCAACATTATAAAAAAAAAAAAGTCCCACCTACATGAGGAAGGTGATATAAACTACCAAGTGAAAGTATCAACTCCCTTCTCCACACTTACTAATATTTCAAATAGGAATGGATTGTAGAGCATTTACCTGATTCAAACAAACTGTTACACTCTGGCTCTTAGAGGGATCTGCAAAAAACTTTGTAGTCTTTTTCGTCCTACCTTGTTATGTTCCATCAAAGCAGTTTCACTGCTTTAGTGAGAGGAGGAGAAAGATTTGTTAAACCCTAGATTGCTTAGAAGCCTTTCAGCTGGGGAAGCTGCACAATGTACAAAGCAGTTAAATCACACAGTATAACCTGTTAAGGATGTAATTGAGATACATGTAATCATTAACCTTGGAACAGCCTGGGAATCTGTTAATGAATCAAATCAATACCCTCTCCGCTGATCCATAATAATTCGAAAGAAATGAAAAATTTAACAGTTACTGTATGTGAGGTTATCCTGGGCTGCAATTAGCTAGCCTCCAGGAGATTATGTTACCTAGTTACCAGAAGGTGAGTCTAATTTCTGTAGATCTTCTGGAGAGATTGTCATAAAGACAGATGTCAGATGTGGAAATGGATCAGGAAAAGATATTTAGTATAGTCTAAACCTGGGTCATCTTTCTATCATTTCATCCTGCCGGGCCTTCTTACTACATTTCATACTCCCGGTTCAAATGGACATACATTGCTTTGAAACAACATTACAATTGAATTTTGTCAGTTAAAAAAGTGATTATCCCTTTGTATACCTTATTACCATATAGATCTTATATGGCAAAGAGGTCAAGGCAAAAATTCTGCATTTGGGCATAGAATATCATAGGAGCTTCCTCCTGCAGGCAAGATACTTGTGTATTAAAATATTTCATGTTTATACGACCCCCTCATTTTAAGCTCCAGCATAGCCATTATTGCCAGTGTAATTACATAAAAGAATAGTGGAAAGAAAGAAATGTTTTGTTTCTATTGCAGCCTCATTTTTCACACCCCCATTTGCAAGTAGTATGCACAGATAATATGGAGAGAAGAAAATGGTCCTAGGGTCCATGTAAGATACACACAAACACACACATACACACACACACACACACGTATATTGCTTTCATGTAAATCTTAGAAGAAATAATCGTAGTATGTAAAGTTTCATAGAAAAATTTCAATTTGGGGAGATATAAAAAGAGTTATTGCCATTCTCTAGGGAATCAGTAAATAAAACGGAGAACAGAATTTTTTAAAAAATGCATGTAAAATGTATGCGTATGGAAATGTTAAGAGCCTTATTTTATAATGCCAAGGAGGGCACAAGATAAAAACTGTTGTCATTTGTTTCCAGGGAAAGCAGTCGGTGAGACCAGGCACAGTAGGATAGTTAGCTAGCTACCACATGTAAAGCTGAGAGCAGATGGTTCCGTTGATACAGAGCGCAGGAATGCGCGTGTTTATGCGGGTGCGTTTCTGTGCGTGTGCGTGTGGAAACCAGCAAGGAGTTTGACACTGATGTACTCCATCAAGTCCAGTTATAAAGAACAAGTAGATAGAACAACATTCTGTGCATCTGGCAGCCTAACTAGCTCTGTCAATCTGTGGATACTGCTGACATTGTACTATAAGCTTCGATTCCATCTGTGTTGTTTATTTTGAGCTGGATTTACTGCACACTATGTGAATTGATGATGGCTAGAAGGTCCAAAAGATTCTGAATCTGTTTAAAGTTCCAAGGTGTCAAATTACACAGGCTTGTGTCACGAACATTATGAAAGGGTAAGTGGAGAGGCAAACTGATTTCAGTATTTGTTAGACGTCCAAGAAAAATTGCTGAAAATATAGATGAAGAAGGTTTATGAAAACATCTAAAGAGTACATATGAACTCCTGTAATCAAATGTTTCCTTTTCAAGTTGCATTGTGTCATTTTAAAAAATTCAAAATATGTACAAACAAATAGACAACTCGAATCAGCTCTCCATTCTGAGGTTGTGACATGCATATTACTCAAAACTTCCTGATCAGTACCATATCAACTTGCCAGGGTAAAGGAATGGACGTGATGGGTGAGGGTTGAGTCTCTCTTTTTTCCAAATGGCTGGAAGTGAAGAAGAGGTGTATTTCCATACATTCATTATTAAGTTATTCTATGATGCTTCTTTATTGCTTCATTTCTCTCTGTATAATAAGATATTTATGAATCTTTCTTCTCTACAGTTTATGAAATAGACCTTGTTATCTTCATGAAGAAATCATTGAGAATACAATTTTTAATGAAAATTATATACATTTATCTGAAAAAACAACACATTTTTAGCTAGGTCACCAATATCAAGGCTTTTGTCTCTTTGAATTTTCAGCACAATATACAGCTGAGTGGTATATCTGTTTGATACACATGCATTCCTATGAACAGGGAGGAAAAAACGACTTAATGATTCAAGTGTTATGTCTGCATCTGCATATCTGATGTCACTCAACTCATGTGGCCGCTCTTGTCTGCTTGTGTGGTGGTGGGCTCAGAGCAGAGTTTCCTATGCCACAGATGATACAAGCTAGACTGTATGCAGTTTAGCTTATAGTTATTGAATGAAAAAAGCATTTTACTTAAGGTACAGGAGTTACAATTAATGATTTCAACCTCTATTCAATTAGTAGTTGGTTATGGTTCAATTCAAATTGAGTACAAATGTATTTATATTTTAACTCTTTCTTTAAAGAAGAAAAAAATCATCCTATCTTATTTGACTCAGAGCTATGACATCAAACAGAATCTTTGAGACTAGGTCCCTTGTTGGTAATGTTTAATATTTGTTTATTCAGTATTAATTCATATTCATAACATTAGCTAGGAGATACACAAACCACTATAATATGAAATCCCTAAACCAGAAAACTTTAATATCTGATTGATTAGCCAAATTTTTTTATACAAATGTCAAATAGAAATATATATTAACATAATGTATTACAAAGATGGCACAAAGTAGACTAAAATTAAGCTGGAAAACATTCAGTACAGTCTTCTATGTGGAAAACACTATACCAGAGAACTTTCTCTTGATTAGATATATCATCTACCTCCTCAATTCTATGAGATGTTACCTTCCCCTTTCCAGAGTGAAGAGAGGATATAACTTACCTAAACCACACAGCATCTAAGTACCCAAACACAATTTTACTTCAATTTATCTCTATAAACATGTATGGAACATGTCCTGGCCAGACATAGTGTTTGGAACTGGAATAAATAGAATGAAAAGCCCTTCTTCAAGAATTGTATAGACTTGTAAGGAGTAAATTCTAAAGCTGACTGTGGACACCATTCACTAAGTATTGAGGAAAACATATGCATAGAGAATATGAAAACTAGGGAAAGAGTACTTAGCTCAGAAAGCTAATGAAGTTAGAGAAGGAGCAGGTGATGAACTTCCAGGACAGCCATAGGCATGAAGAAAGGTAGACTTGCATGAACTGTAGGTGTGGGAGGAGATGCAGCTTCCATAGCACACCCAGATAGCTTGTGTGGGCCAGTGAAGGAAACATATAAGCTCTTTTTCTTCATTATAGGAAATAATTCCAGTGGGTTAAGATAGTGAGGAAAGGCTTAAATGAGATACTGCTTTCTTGATTCATGAAAGTGGAGTAGGTAAAATTTAAATATATAGGTAAAAATAATTTAATATTGTAGGTAAGTGGGAACAACAAATACTTGGAGACAAAGATATGTAAACTGATATGGTAGACCAAGGGATATAAAGACCAATAAGGTAGATCAATTTGGTGATCAATTTATCAGACTTGAAGCTTCTTATCACCTAGAACTGATCCATCTTTAGGATTTTAAATTCTACTCTCTGACAGCAGATCAAAACATGTCATCCCTCAATCCTTCACTTTGTCTTTATCAGCCCTGATCAGTTTGATTCCTGAGTCTACCCTGTCAGACTCTCTGTTGGCCTCAAATTTTTTGCTTAATTTTCCTTTCATGTCACAGCTTCCTTGAAAACTCTCATGATTTGATCAATTCATTTTTATTCCTCTAGCTCTATTTACTACTAGTATTTTTTAATTTATGTCTATTCTTTTCTGTGTTAGCTCCCTTTCACTCAGTTTATTATTTTTTTTCATACAGAAATGGAAGCATCATGCAAACATTACAAGCAAATGGACAACATTACCTGCTGCTTTCAACTCTGCCCATCACAAATATAGAAGTCAATCCTTTCACCTTCATTTGAGCCCAATCTTACCACTTGTTCTCTGGCTTCATTCTCCTACCCTCACCTTAGGTTTTGGAAGGCCAGAGTTCCTTGAATAGTTTGTCCTCTGCTCCTCCCCCCTTTCCAAATTTACATGCTTCTGCTAGTTGGTTCTCAAAAATATTGAAGCCGGGCATGGTGGCGCACACTTGTAATCCCAGCATTTGAGAGGCTGAGATTGGAGGATCTGGGTTCTAGGCCAGCCTCAGCTGCTTAGTGAGGCTCTCCGCAACTTAGTGAGACCCTGTTTTGAAATGAAGAAAAAAAAAATAGGACTGGGCTGTAGCTCGGAGGTAGAATGCCCCCAGGTTCCATCCCCAGTACCACAAAAAAAAAAAAAAAAAAAAAAAAAAAATGTCTAAATATGCAAAAGTCTTTCCAATTTTAAAAACAAACCACCCCCCTAATCCTCAAAGTACTGTTTAGTTTCTCTCTTGATGAGGCAAGCTTCTTGGAAGGGTGACCCAGCCAGAGTCCTGTTCTACCCTTCCTTCCATTTCTGCATGTCCTCAACCCACTGTACTCTCGAAATTATCCCCAAGAATTTCCTGAAACTGCTTTTGCTAATATTAATGAATGCTTTGCTTTCAAATCCCTAATGAACACCTTTACCTTATTTTACCTGTAGGACTTAATATTGCTGACTAATCCCTCCCCTTTAAACATGGTTTCCTTGGTTGAATGATACCACACTCTCACTTTCTCTATAGCCTTCTTTTCCACTGCCATCTCCCTATATATTAGCACCTTCGGTGACCTCTTAGGCCCTTGGCTCTTATCATTTTCTACATTCTTACTGAGGAATAACATTTAGAGATCTAATTATCATTTATATGCTGGTGGCTTCATTTACCATCTATAGGCAGAAGATCCAGTCCAATGAATAAATCCTCAACTAATGCCTTTTTGATGAGCTTTAGTCAGTTCTATATATGTAAATAATCACTCAGTTCTTCCATGTGGATATCCTCAGCCATCTAAAAGGTCATATTTCCCAAACAGGATGCATCATCTCCTTCTCTCTTACTTCTGGCCTAACTTATTAAATGTTTTTCAAATCCACAAACTTTTTTTACCCATCTTCTAATGACATTATTCTAGCCCAGACTAAGATAAACTAATGAACACAGTCATTTTAGACATCTATAATCAAGTAAGAAATATAATCCAGATGGATGTAACAAACAATTAAAATTAAATGAATTGACAATATACCTCTTTTAATTAAATTGAACAGTTGAATGAGCCTAAACACTAAATGTCAAAACCCAAACTCATAAAAAACAAATATTGTAAACAAGTTAGGTACAGAATGCATATCATCTTTGTTTCTATTTCTGGCTCCCAGTAGTGTGAACTTCAACAGAATCCTGGTCAATTAACATTCATTTAATGAATTAATCTGCTTGATCTTCAATACTACAGAGAAGTGAAAGGCATTACAAAGTTTTCAACCAGTCATTCACATATGGCCACAAGTCTTTCGAAACTTACTCTCTATGCTGAATAGTTGATGGAATAAGAAAGCCAAATGGCCTATGGTTATATGTGGTAGAACTACATATGTCCTTAAAACAGGGTGATAATAAAAGGAAAACCAGAGGGTAAAGTGACTAAGCATGATAGTGGTATATAAAAACAAAGCTACATTAGTTTCAGTGCAAAACTGGCCACTATCCATGGGGGGAAAATTTAACTGGCTTAAATTACCCTATCCACATAAATGGAAAAATAGTATTTTATACAACATGTAAATGAAAAAGCTTGACTCTTCTTTAGCCAAAACTAACTTTATCTCTTTTTCCTCTATAAAGTCATTTCCTCCTTGAGCAATGAGGATGGACGAACATGCTGATAGATATTAGTAAGTCTAGTTTATCCGGCAGTAATACTGTGGACTTAAAGCAACTCGGAATGAAATTTTACTAGAGTCTCATCCCCATTTCATTGTGCAATATGCAAATATAAATCAAGGTATGGAAAGTAAATGTACAAGTAGGTGCATTATAATAAAGCAAATATCCAGGCAGCCACCTCCTGATTACAGAACAGAACTTTGCCAAACAGCCTTACCTAATTATAACACCTTCCCTCCCACTCAAAGAAACCACTGTCCTGGAGTTTAGGGTAATATTTTCCTTGCTTTTCTTTATAGCTTTACCACCTAAAACTGTATCACTAAAGCATCAAATGCAATTTTTTGCCTGTTTTGAACTTTATTTAAGTGGAAGTATAGGGTACATATTTCTTTTGTGTGACTTCTCTCATTTAATATCAGGTTTTAAAGATTTTTTCCATGTTGCTCGTTATAGATAGCTCTAGCTCATTCATTTTAATGGTTGGTTAGTATTCCATTTTGGAATACTCCTTAAAAATTACTTTTCCATCCTATTGCTGATGAATGTTTTGATTGCTTATGGTTTGGGACCATTATGAATGCCATGGTATTTGGTTGTATGTATCCTAGTATACTTAAGTATGCCTTTTTGTGGGGTATATAATTAGAAGTGAATTGCTATTCTGAGAAAAGGGGTATGCTTCACTTTACTAGAATGAAAATTAACAAAAATAAAAAAGAATTTTTAAAAAGTGATTGTACTAATTTAATTGGTTTTGTTGAAGAAAAGTTTCTTAAATTCTGTAGGTAAAGTCTGTCTAGTAGGGCACATTTTACAAGGACACAACTGAATAGTCTGATTGAAATTTCCTAAAAAGTGCAAATAAAGAGCCGGGCGTGGTGGCGCACGCTTGTAATCCCAGCATTCGGGAGGCTGAGACCGGAGGATCCGGGTTCGTGGCCAGCCTCAGCTACCTAGTGAGGCACTCCGCAACTTAGTGAGACTCGGTTTCAAAATAAAGAATAAAAAATAGGGCTGGGGGTGTAGCTCGGAGGTAGAATGCCCCTGAGTTCAATCCCCAGTA